>CM035434.1:41945182-41947682 GCA_020310875.1 Ceratopteris richardii
ATGTTGAGTATATGTAATCTCCATGCCCAAGAAATATGACAAGTCTCCCAAGTCACTTATCTTGAACTCCTTTTCCATTTGCCTCTTGAGTCTTTGTATTCCTTCTTCATCTGTACCTGTAAGAATTATATCATCAACATATATGCACATATATATGAAACCATTTTCACTTGCTTTGATAAGCAAGCTACTATCTGCTTTAGACACCTGAAAACCAAGTTCTTTTAGGAACTTCACAAGTCTATAGTTCCATGCCCTTGGGGCCTGCTTCAAGCCATACAAAGCTCTCTTGAGCTTGCACACATGATCTGGATACCTTTTATCTCTGAACCCTTGAGGTTGCTCCATGAATACATCATCTGAAATGTAACCATTCAAAAAAGCATTCTTCACATCAAGTTGACATAGCTTCCAACCTTTACATGCAGCAATAGCAATGAGTGTCCTTATGGTTGTCATCTTTGCCACAGGACTATAGGTCTCATCATAATCAATACCATATGTTTGAGCAAAGCCTTTGACAACAAGTCTAGCTTTGTATCTAGACACACTTCCATCTGCAAACCTTTTTGTCTTGTAGACCCACTTGCATCCAATAATCTTCTGACTATTTGGTTTAGGAACCAAATCCCAAGTTTGATTCTCCAATAGTGCATCATATTCTTCCTGCATAGCACTCTCCCATTTTTCCTTACCTTTTGCCTCTTCATATGTAGAAGGGTCTTCATCTGTATTCACCATATAAGCATAATCTTTTGTGGCTAGAAATGAAGTATCATAACTATACCTTGTAGGTTGCCACCTATTTCTTGATGACCTTCTGAGTTCTCCACTCCTTGAGGTTTCTGGCTCTTCACATTCAGGATCAAATCTTGGTGTCTCTTCCACTTCAACCTGCACTTCATTATTCTCTTGCTCATCAAATATCTGAACTTTTGATTTACCTTTTCTTTGACTCACTTCTTCTTCATCACCTGTATTGATGTTGATTGTACCTGCATACCAAGTGCTTTGTTCATCAAATGTAACATCTTTAGAAACCATAAATTGTTTTGTTGATGGACTCCACAATCTATAGCCCATCTGCTTGTCATCATAGCCAATGAAAACATACTTTTCAGCTTTGGGTTCCAATTTGTGTCTTAATTGTGATGGCACATATGCATATGCCACACACCCAAATACTCTGCAATGATCCAAGGTAGGTCTTTTACCCCACCAAGCCTCATATGGTGTCATACCCTGCAAGGCTTTACATGGTAACCTATTGACCAAATAAGTGGCTGTATTTACAGCCTCAGCCCACAAATAATTAGGGCAATTTTTCTCCTTCATCATGGATCTTGCAAACTCAACAAGAGTTCTATTTCTCCTTTCTGCAACACCATTTTGTTGAGGAGAGTACCTGCAAGTAACTTCCCTTTTTATACCTTCATTCCATAAGTAATCACTGAACTCATTTGAGAAATACTCTCCCCCTCCATCTGACCTTAGTCTTTTCAACTTATGACCTGTAATTCTTTCTGCATATGCATGATAGTGCTTAAATGTATTAAACACTTCTGACTTATCTTTGATCACATAGATAGTGATCCATCTAGTAGCATCATCAACATAAATCACATAATACCTTGATCCATTTATACTGAAATCTTTTGATGGTCCCCACACATCTGTGTGTACCAACTCAAGCTTCTCTGAGTACATAAAACCATGCTTGGAATAGGAATGTTTATGAGCCTTACCTAATTGACATGCCTCACATTTGTATGTCATATGTTGACCTGCAACATTAGGCAATCCAAGCACTGAACCATTGTTAACCATATCTTTAATACCTCTTTCATTGAAATGTCCAAGCCTCTTGTGCCAAAGATCTAACTCAGAGATCTTATGTCCTTCATATGTGAACATAGCATGACCAATATTGCCTTGAATCTTCAATGTAAATAATCTTCCTTCCTTTTTCCCTGAAACAATCTGTTTATACCCTTGGCTAGGGTCTTCCACATATACTCCATCATTAGTGAACCTTACTTCATATCCCTTTTCAACAATTTGTCCTACACTTATCAAATTCTTAGGGATTGTAGGAACATACAAAACCTTACTCAATAAGGTGCTTCCATCCTTGGCCTTCACTGATCCAATTGACTTCACATTGTGCTTTGTGTTGTCACCTGTTTGAACAACATGATTAAAAACTTTACTCTCCAAATCAGTCATCAAAGATATGTTACCACTCAGGTGATTGCTACATCCTGAGTCAATGTAGAAGACTCTTTGATCTTCATTCTGCCTTTCACAAGTTGCATTCATTATCAATGTTGAATCTTCCTTTTGATCTGAAGCATAATTGTAGTAGGTGTTGTTGTATTGTTGACTTTGGAATCCTCTACCTGCATTTCTTCCAAAGTAATTCCTTCCACCTCTACCTCTGTAATTACCTCTTTGATTTCTGCCACCTCTTCCTCTTGAATTATAATTTTGATTGTATCCA
>CM035434.1:41963962-41971462 GCA_020310875.1 Ceratopteris richardii
ATCTATGGCTAGAATTTGAGAGATTAATTTCAATCAGGCTGTGAGAATTTTGTTTAGGAACATTCATATGTGAAGATGTTCTGAGAGTCAAAAAATCTGGTGCACATTTCATCTTCAAAGAAATGGTCAGTGCTCAGTCCACAGTGTAAAGTTTTACACAAGTGAGGGCTCAAAATCTAAGTTGGAAGGTAAGCTATCTATGGCTAGAAGATCTTGATCAAACGGGTTCAGAGTTGGGAGAACCAGTGCTAAGAAGTTGCAGGTGTTAAAGTCGCCATTGCAGAGAAGCACTTTCAAACATAGGTAAAGTGTTTCACACATTTCTCAGTGTGTACTTAATCTTTTTGAAAGATTTAACTTGGCAAAGTTGCGCAACCTTAAGGCGAAGTGTTGTGCAAAGTTTTATCAAAAACTTTACAGGATTGATTAGTCAATGAGTGACTAATCTGCAGCAGACTTTCCTGAAAAACTGAATTTTTCAGAATAATCAATTTTCTGATAATTTGGTGAAGATTCTCTAAATTAGGTGGAGTCTAAAGTTGATCTTGATATAGAGGTGATCTAAGTTCAAGGTCAACTTGTTCTTTTGGAGATTAACACTCTCCATCAGTGGTATCAGAGCAGGTTGTGTCAAAATTGAGAAGAAGAAGACTCCGACTATTGCAGAAGTACAAATCTTTACATTTTGAAGGTGCAGAAGGGTAAAGGTTGAAGAAAGATTGAAGGAAGACATACAAAGAGCACCAAAAGGATCAGAAGGAGCAACATTCGAAGTAAAGGTACATTTATTATCTGTAAAGGTTAAAGATTTGAAGCTACAGGTGAAGTAAAGATGGGAGATAGTCTCCAAATTGAAAAGTTGGATAGAGAAAACTATCCTGCATGGTCTATGAGGATGGAAGCTCATCTTATGAGCAAAGATCTGATAGGATACATCACAGGAGATGAAGAAAAGCCAGAATTCAGAGATCCTAGTGTTCCAACTAGGGAGGAGCTTGCAGATTTGAAGAATTGGATGAAGAAGGATGCTCAAGCAAGAAGCATCATCTACATGGCAGTCAATGACTATTTGCTTCCTCACATTAGAGGACTTGAGAGTGCTTGTGACATTTGGAATGCTTTGGAAAAGCATTTCCAAAATACAACCAAATCAAGGAAGGCTTCACTATGGGCAAAATTTACTACCTTCAAGAAGAAGGCCTCACAATCAATCTCTGATTATGTGACAAAGATGAAGGATATTGCAGATTCTTTAGGTGCAGTTGATGAAGATATTGAAGAAGACAAATTGGTAAGACAAATACTTACAGGGCTAAGAGGAGATGAGAAGTGGAAGCCTTTCATTTTATCTACAGAACTTTCATTAGATCACTTTACTCCTGATTTGAATCAATTGTTAGGTCATATGCTAACTTTTGAAAATGATGTCAAAGGAGATGTTGATAAGAGTGCAGGTCATGCAATGTATTCTAAAGACAAGAAGAAAGCCAACAAAGGAAAGCAACAATCAGGTGAAGAAGAAGGTACATCAAACCAAGCAAATTTCATAAGAGGAAGAGGAAATGGCAGAAGTAGAGGAAGAGGCAGAAACAACAAAGAGAATGCAAGAGCTTGTTGGATATGTGGTAAGACCAATCATCTATCTCATGATTGTTGGCACAATAATCAAAACAATGGTAATTATCAGAACTTTAATCAAAGAGCAAGAGGTGGTAGATTTCAGAGAGGAAATTTCAGAGGTAGAGGTGGTAGGAATTCTTTTGGAAGAGGTGGTGGAAGAAACTTCCAAAATCAATCCTATAATAACACCTACTACAACTATGCATCAGATCAAAAGGAGGATTCGACTCTCATTATGAATACATGTGAAACCTCACATGAGGACATGAGAGTGTTCTATATTGATTCAGGATGTAGTAATCATTTAAGTGGAAATATTGCTTTGATGACTGACCTAGATCATAATGCAATTAATCATACAGTTCAGACAGGTGATAATACAAAGCATAAGGTAAAGTCAATTGGTTCAGTCAAGGCTAAGGATGGGAGCACTCTTCTGAGTAAGGTACTTTATGTTCCCACAATTCCAAAGAATTTGATCAGTGTAGGTCAAATTGTGGAAAAAGGTTATGAGGTAAGGTTTACCAATGATGGAGTTTATGTGGAAGACCCTAGTCAAGGGTATAAACAAGTTATTGCAGGAAAGAAAGAAGGAAGGCTTTTCACATTGAAGGTACAAGGAAATGTTGGACATGCTATGTTCACATATGGAGAGCAGAAGGTGTCAGAATTGGATCTTTGGCACAAAAGACTTGGACACTTTAATGAAAGAGGTATCAAAGAAATGATTAACAATGATTCAGTGCTTGGAATGCCTAACATTGCAGGTCAACACATGACATACAGATGTGAGGCATGTCAATTAGGTAAGGCTCATAAGCAATCCTATTCCAAGCATGGATTTATGTATTCAGAAAGACTTGAATTGGTGCATACAGATGTGTGGGGTCCTTCAAAGGACTTTAGTATAAATGGTTCAAGATATTATGTCATATATGTTGATGATGCTACCAGGTGGATCACAATTTATGTGATTAAGGAAAAGTCAGAAGTGTTTAATACATTTAAACACTATCATGCATATGCAGAAAGGATTACAGGTCAAAAATTGAAGAGACTAAGGTCAGATGGAGGGGGAGAGTATTTTTCAAATGAGTTCAATGATTATTTGTGGAATGCAGGTATAAAGAGAGAAGTTACTTGCAGGTACTCTCCTCAACAAAATGGGGTAGCAGAAAGAAGAAATAGGACTCTTGTTGAGTTTGCAAGGTCCATGATGAAAGAGAAGAATTGCCCAAATTATTTGTGGGCTGAGGCTGTTAATACAGCTACATATTTGGTTAATAGATTGCCTTGTAAAGCTTTGCAGGGTATGACACCATATGAAGCTTGGTGGGGTAAGAAACCTACCTTGGATCATTGCAGAATATTTGGATGCTTGGCATATGCATATGTGCCATCTCAATTGAGGCATAAATTGGAGCCTAAGGCAGAGAAGTATGTATTCATTGGTTATGATGATAAGCAAATGGGATACAGGTTGTGGAGTCCATCCACAAAGCAATTTGTTGTATCCAAGGATGTTACATTTGATGAGCAAGGTACTTGGTATGCAGGTAAATATAATGTACATGCAGATGATGAAGAAGTAGTGGAACAAAGGAAAGGTAAAGCAAAGATTCAATTACTTGATGAAAGTGAGAGTAATGAAGTGCAGATTGAAGTTGAAGAGAGGCCAAGGTTTGATCCAGAATGTGATGAACCAGAGACCTCAAGAAGTGCAGAAGTTAGGAGATCATCTAGGCACAAATGGCAACCTACAAGGTATAGCTATGACACTTCATTCTTGACTACTAAAGATTATGCTTATTTGGTAAAAGCAGATGAAGACCCTTCTACATATGAAGAAGCCAAAGGGAAGAAGAATTGGGAAGATGCTATGCAAGAGGAGTATGATGCATTGATAGAGAATCAAACATGGGATTTGGTTCCTAAACCTAATAGTCAGAAGATTATTGGATGTAAGTGGGTTTACAAAACAAAAAGATTTGCAGATGGAAGTGTGTCTAGGTACAAAGCTAGACTTGTTGTGAAAGGGTATGCACAGACATATGGAGTGGACTATGATGAGACTTATAGTCCTGTGGCAAAGATGACAACCATCAGGACACTCATTGCAATTGCTGCTTGTAAAGGTTGGAAGTTGTCTCAATTAGATGTTAAAAATGCTTTCTTGAATGGTTACATTTCAGATGAAGTCTACATGGAGCAACCAGATGGGTTCAAAGATCAAGTGAATCCAAATTATGTATGTAAGCTCAAGAGAGCTTTGTATGGGTTGAAGCAAGCCCCAAGGGCTTGGAATTATAGGCTTGTAAAATTCTTGAATGATCTTGGATTTCAAGCATCAAAGGCAGATAGTAGCTTGCTAGTCAAAGCAAGTGAAAATGGATTCATTTATGTGTGTATTTATGTTGATGACATAATACTTACAGGAACAGATGATAAGGGAATACAAATGATCAAGAAGCAGATGGAGAAAGAGTTCAAAATCAGTGATTTGGGGAACCTATCATTCTTCTTGGGAATGGAGATCTCTTATACTCATCATGGAGTATATGTGACCCAAGAAAGGTATCTTAAAAATTTGCTAACCAAATTTAAAATGGAAGATTGCAGGGTTGCACCTACACCTTTGGAAGTGAACCATAAATTGTCTAGGTCTGGAGGAGAAGAGTTCAGAGATATGAAACTCTATCAAAGTTTGGTTGGTAGCTTGATTTATGCTACATTGACAAGGCCTGACTTGTCATATGCAGTTGGTGTGCTTTCACAATTCATGCATTGTCCTAGAAAGGAACATTGGATTGCAGGACAAAGAGTACTTAGGTACATCAAGGGTACACTCAAAGAAGGGTTGTACTATGGGTTTACTTCAGATACAAGAATCAAGATATATAGTGATGCAGATTGGGCAGGTAATGTGGATGATAGAAGATCAACACATGGATACTTGTGCTATGTAGGAGACAAATTGATTTCATGGTGTTCCAAGAAGCAACATACAGTTGCTTTGTCATCTACAGAAGCAGAATATAAAGGTATGGTGGAAGCTGCAAAAGAGGTAATATGGCTAAAGACACTTTTGAAAGTTTTTGATGTGATTCAGAGTACTCCTATTATTTGTGGAGACAATATGAGTTCATTATACTTGGCAGCTAATCCTGTATTTCATGCTAGAACTAAGCATATTGAAATACAGTATCATTTTCTGAGAGAGAAGGTTATTGAGAAGGAAATTGAAGTCATACACACCCCTACAAAAGATCAACTTGCAGATATGATGACTAAAAGTTTGGATGGACCTAAGTTGCAGAGGTTTAAAGATATGGCAGGAATAAAGAAGATGCAGGTAATCACAATTGAAGATTGAGGGGGAGCTGTTGGAGCAGAGCAATCATCAATAGTGATTATATGAAGATCAAAGTGAGAAGATATGTGGAAGAATGAAGATTACTTTCAGAGGAAGAAAATAGAATCAGAAATGTTTCTTTTGTATATTACTCTTGTAAATAGTTCAATGTATTTTGAAAAAGATGACGAGTTAGACTCGTATATATATCTACAGATACGTATTCATAGTAAGAGAGAATGATATAGATCAGATAGAGAAGAATAGGTGAAGAGGTGATGAACATTGTATGTATCATCAACCATATGTATGAAAAGTAATGAAGAAGAAAATGTTGTAGAATTCTGCGCGTCGATCTTCTTTCCCATTCTCCTTCTGTGCTTAATCTTTTGAAGAATCCTTTTGCACGTATCTAAGTCCATAGCTAATCTATCTATGGCTAGAATTTGAGAGATTAATTTCAATCAGGCTGTGAGAATTTTGTTTAGGAACATTCATATGTGAAGATGTTCTGAGAGTCGAAAAATCTGGCGCACATTTCATCTTCAAAGAAATGGTCAGTGCTCAGTCCACAGTGTAAAGTTTTACACAAGTGAGGGCTCAAAATCTAAGTTGGAAGGTAAGCTATCTATGGCTAGAAGATCTTGATCAAACGGGTTCAGAGTTGGGAGAACCAGTGCTAAGAAGTTGCAGGTGTTAAAGTCGCCATTGCTGAGAAGCACTTTCAGACATAGGTAAAGTGTTTCACACATTTCTCAGTGTGTACTTAATCTTTTTGAAAGATTTAACTTGGCAAAGTTGCACAACCTTAAGGCAAAGTGTTGTGCAAAGTTTTATCAAAAACTTTACAGGATTGATTAGCCAATGAGTGACTAATCTGCAGCAGACTTTCCTGAAAAACTGAATTTTTCAGAATAATCAATTTTCTGATAATTTGGTGAAGATTCTCTAAATTAGGTGGAGTCTAAAGTTGATCTTGATATAGAGGTGATCTAAGTTCAAGGTCAACTTGTTCTTTTGGAGATTAACACTCTCCATCAAGATTGCCTTGTAAAGCTTTGCAAGGTATGACACCATATGAAGCTTGGTGGGGTAAGAAACCTACCTTGGATCATTGCATAATATTTGGATGTTTGGCATATGCATATGTGCCATCTCAATTGAGGCATAAGTTGGAGCCTAAGGCAAAAAAATATGTATTCATTGGTTATGATGATAAGCAAATGGGATACAGGTTGTGGAGTCCATCCACAAAGCAATTCCTTGTATCCAAGGATGTTACATTTGATGAGCAAGGTACTTGGTGTGCAGGTAAATATAATGTACATGCAGATGTTGAAGAAGTAGTGGATCAAAGGAAAGGTAAAGCAAAGATTCAATTACTTGATGAAAGTGAGAATAGTGAAGTACAGGTTGAAGTTGAAGAGAGGCCAAGGTTTGATCCAGAATGTGATGAACCAGAAACTTCAAAAAGTGCAAAAGTTAGGAGGTCATCTAGACACAAGTGGCAACCTACAAGGTATAGCTATGACACTTCATTCTTGACTACTAAAGATTATGCTTATTTGGTAAAAGCAGATGAAGATCCATCTACATATGATGAAGCCAAAGGGAAAAGAAATTGGGAAGAAGCCATGCAAGAGGAGTATGATGCATTGATAGAGAATCAGACTTGGGATTTGGTTCCTAAACCTAATAGCCAGAAGATTATTGGATGTAAGTGGGTTTACAAAACAAAAAGATTTGCAGATGGAAGTGTGTCTAGGTACAAAGCTAGACTTGTTGTGAAAGGGTATGCACAGACATATGGAGTGGACTATGATGAGACCTATAGTCCTGCGGCAAAAATGACAACCATCAAAACTCTCATAGCAATTGCTGCTTGCAAAGGTTGGAAGCTATCTCAATTAGATGTTAAAAATGCTTTTTTGAATGGTTACATTTCAGATGAAGTTTACATGGAGCAACCAGATGGGTTCAAAGATCAAGTGAGTCCAAATTATGTGTGTAAGATCAAGAGAGCTTTGTATGGATTAAAGCAGGCCCCAAGGGCATGGAATTATAGGCTTGTAAAGTTTTTGAAGGATCTTGGATTTCAAGCATCAAAGGCAGATAGTAGCTTGCTAGTCAAAGCAAGTGAAGATGGATTCATTTATGTTTGTATTTATGTTGATGACATAATACTTACAGGTACGGATGATGAAGGAATACAAATGATCAAAAAGCAGATGGAGAAAGAGTTCAAAATCAGTGATTTCGGGAACTTATCATTCTTCTTGGGAATGGAGATTTCTTATACTCAACATGGAGTATATGTGACCCAAGAAAGGTATCTTAAAAATTTGCTAACCAAATTTAAAATGGAAGATTGCAGGGTTGCACCTACACCTTTGGAAGTGAACCATAAATTGTCTAGATTTGGAGGAGAAGAATTCAGAGACATGAAGCTCTATCAAAGTTTGGTTGGTAGCTTGATTTATGCTACATTAACAAGGCCTGATTTGTCATATGCAGTTGGTGTGCTTTCA
>CM035434.1:41988962-41998962 GCA_020310875.1 Ceratopteris richardii
ATCAAAACCCTAGATATTTTTCTTCTTCTTCATAATTTCTCAGAAAAACAATCATCTTAACCCTTATTCTTGGATTCCATTAACTAGAAGGGGTTGTGGTCTTTGCATACTTCTCGGATTGACAATTTAAAGATGTGTAGTTGATCTTTTATGCTATAATGATTGGAGAGGACAACTCCAAAGGTTAACAACAAACATTGTTTTGGCGCCGTTGCCAGGGAACAAAACAAAAGCTTCATTGAAGTTTTGGACCTTGCTGGATCTTTCATGGTTGATGGTATTTGAACACATTGAAAAGGTACTACTCTATAATCAAGAAAGAAACAATGAAAAGGTAGGTTTCTTTGCCGCTCTTTTGGGAAAAGAAAGCATGAGTTAACCTTTTGGGATAAAAAAGTTGTGAAGTTCTTACAAATGTGTTGCTCATACCTTTTAAGAGTAAAGTGCAGGTGTGTGAAAAAAAAATTGAATCAAGATTGTTGAAGGGAAGGTAAAATGTGATGATCTCTGCATATGTAGAATGCTTTTTGACTAAGTACCAAGCAAATTTATTAATCTTGAAAAAGATGACATGATTGCAATGAGGAAAGTCAAGTAAAGTAGCTATGTGCAAATTGATAGATCTATTTGTTTAGCCAAGGAAAAACAATAATCTTGAGAAAAGATTTATTTGCATCTTGAAAAAAAGAGGTGTTTGAGTTTATCTTCGCATGAATTGATAATTGTACTTCTTAAGCACATGTTTTCTTGGAAAGCTCTACTTCCAAACTGATTAGATTACAAGCATAAAAGAATATAACCAATCATGAAACAAAAGATCAATGGATCTTGGAACAAGAAAACCCTAAGATAAGTGTTTACCTCAATTTAGGGTTAAAATACTAAAAATTTTCATAAAATCCATCAAAAATCCAAACAAATTTCTCTTTCTTAGAAAATTTTGCAGGAAGATTGGTGTTGAAAAGGGGAAGGGGAATAGTGATAGAAAAATTCAGAAATTGAAAAAAAAAGAAGAATAAAAAATAGTTAGAGTAAAAGTTACTGTTTAAATTTTTTCAAAAATCTCTTTAAAAGAGTTTGGTGGTGTATAATTGCAAGTGACAAGTGATCTGGAGTTGGTGAAGAACATTGGAGAAGACCATGTGGAAAGAAAAGTCAAAAAGTGCAAAAGCAAGAAGTTCATACAAAAACATGATTCTCTTCACAGAATCACGATTTGTAGTAAGATAAAGAATTTGACTTAGTTGGACTATTGGGTACTGAGGTGAGTGATTTTAAAAGGTTCCATAAGTTGCATGAGTAAAGGAAATAAAAAATTCAAAATTTTAGTAAGAATTGAGCATCAAGTGATTAGATTGGAGAATGGGGTACATAATCGTGATTTTCATCAGTAGAATAAAGAGAGCAAATTTTGTTGGAAGGAATAAGATTTGTGAATTAAAACCACAAAAGTGCTAAGGGACAAGAATCATACAGTGAGAAGTTAAAATTTTGTGAAAATCACTCACAATCGCGATTGTCTGAAGACTATAAAAGCCTGAAATCTCATAAAATTATTCATTTGAGTGAGGAAGTGAGTGCAGAGAGCATTGAAAGAAGTGTGACTTCTAGCAAATATAACGTTTTTGAACAATGGTGGATCAAGCTACAAGGTAATCTTCTTAACATGAAGATTTTACAATTTTTCAAGCTAGAAGTATTGGAAAAAACTCAAAAATGCATAAAAAAATGGAAAACACGAAATCATGACTTTCTGTTTTTTTAATTTCTTGGTAGAAAAAATAATTGTTTGTCAAAAGTTCTTTATTGCATGTCATTATTTTGCTAAGGCGCTTCAATTAGAGTAAGAATAAATCAAAAAAACAAAAACTAAAAATTTACAAAAAGTTGACAGAATTGCAATTCTGTAATCAAACGCAAAATCGTGATTCCATAATCAAACACAAAATCACGATTCCCAAAATACGATTTTCATAAGAAAATTGTGTTTTTAACGATTGTGAGCAATCACGATTGTCTATGATCAGGATCGTGAAAATCACGATTTCCTTCACAGAATTGTGAAAATCATGATTCTATTCACAGAATCGTGAAAAAGGCGATTCTATTCACAGAATCGTGAAAAAGACGATTCTATTCACAGAATCGTGAAAAAGACGATTCTATTCACAGAATCGTGAAAAACACGATTCTATTCACAGAATCGTGAAAAAGACGATTCTATTCACAAAATCGTGAAAAACACGATTCTATTCACAGAATCGTGAAAAATACGAGTCTATTTACAGAATCGTGAAAAAGACGATTCTATTCATAGAATCATGAAAAACACGATTCTATTCACAGAATCGTGAGAAAATCTAGAATATTCATAAGATTGTGGAAAAGACAATTCTATTCACAAAATCGTGGTAAAACACAATTCTAATTCACAGAATTGTGAATTAGTTTAATGATTTTGAGATTTGGTAATAAATTGTTCACACCTGATAAACAAGAGTTAAAAAAGAAGGAGATAGAGCCAGTAATAGGAGAGTTACAAGGAAAAGATTTAGGGCAGGTAAATAACATGGAAGAAACTAGTGATTATAGAAATATTCTCAAGTATATGTATATAAATAGGTTTGGAACCTATGTGTATCAAGATGATATGCATAAGTTTCTCATTAGGATGAGAAACCTAGAAGTTCCCTTAAATATAACACCAGTAGCACAATTTAAGGATGGGAGATATGAAGATAGACAGGGATGTGTATACATATTCTCACAGGATCCAGAAAACTCCAATGATTTAGGGCAGTTTGCAGACAATCAAATTTGATAAACACCAGGATAGCAACAAATAAGAAATGTTATAACTGTGGAGAAAATCATTTGGCACAACAATGTCCTTATCAAAAACCACAACATTTGCAAGATAGAAAAATACTCAAATATTGTACATTAGAAAGAAAATGGACAAACCATACCAGAGAAGAATGCTTCTACAATAAACAACCCATTAAACTGCCCACAACCTCCTACACTAAGAATAGAAGGAGCCTATTGCAAGGATTGTGGCAGGGAACACTTAATAAAGGATTGTCCAAGAAACCCTAAAAAAAAACAGAACACATCTAGTAACATACCGTTAAAAACAATTAACATCATGGAGAAAGAAGAATTGAGTGACCATGATCAAGTAACTATAACAAGAGCACAAGCTAAACAACAAGAAACAACAAAAGCACACACACAGGAACATAAGAAAATTCCATTTCCAAAAGAAAAGAAAAACAGACAAAAAGGAAGATGGGAAAGAAAGATGAGAATGGGTAAAAATTTGGAAGAAGAGACTATGGAACATTCAAACAATAGTCAACCACAAAATACACAGACTCAGGAGGAGGAAAAAAATTCACAAAGTTTGAAGACTCTGATAAAAGCATACAAAGGAAGAATACAAGATGGACCAAATTCTACAGATCAGGTGATGGTATATCCTATGCCAGAGTTAGAGGATGAAAGAATGCAAAGATGTAAACAAATCATATAGAAAGCACAACTCAAAATGGGGGAACTAGACAATTATCAAACAATAGTTGAAGGAACAAATGCAACAGAAACTAAGAAACATCTTGATCAGGAAGATATTTCACAAATAACCTTCCAAATCAATCTAGACAAACACTGTACAATTTTATACCACACCACAATGGAGGAGATAGTAAAACAAAATCCTCACTTACAACACAATATAAAAAATTGGGAAACAAAGTCAAAGAACTTAGATCCACAGCAACAAGAATTGGAAGAATTATTGTACATACCTATTGATAAAATAGGAGGATATTGTGAAGGAGAAGAAGGGAACTCAACCTTGAAAATACAATTTGGTAATAATCATGCCAAGGCCATATTAAACAGTGGATCAGGAGTGGCTATCATGACTAAACAAACGTGGGAGAAATGGGGAAAAATGAGTTAATACCCACTAAAATGAGATTACAACTTGCAGATGGACACATAGAAAAACCCCTAGGAATATGGGAAAAGGTGATTGTGGAAATATGTGGAATAGAGATAGAGCATACTTTTGCCATAGTTGAATTCCCACAATCCACTTCATATGAAATTATCCTAGGAAGACCATTTATGAGACAAATGCAAATTGTGCAAGATTGGGGTAATGATTGTCTATATCTTCAAAGCAAAGGAAGGATAACTAGAGTAAATTTAAGAAATGGTCAATATTGTGATATGTCCCCTCAGGAATGGTTCAAACTACATCAAAATCAGGAATTAAGTGAAGAATCAGGGAGTGAAGATCAGAATGAAATAGAATCATCAATTTGGAAATGTAATATGATAAGGAAACACACAGATAAAAAAAGGATGTTAAAAAAAGGAGATTGTCTAGGAGAAAGGAAATCACAAGATGAAAGCTACATACCACAGAAATTTAAGGATGAAGAATTTGAGCCTTATGGTTGGAATCAGATTTTGACCACCATGGATCTAGCTAATGATGAGTATGTGGGAGTAAAATTCCAAAATGAAGAAGGATATGATATCTTCCACATAGGAATACAAATGATAAAGGTGTCAAAAATAGAGGAAGACCAGGAGGAAGGAATAATATTAAAAAATAGGAAAACACAATATCTGGAAGAAGTGGAAGCTACTGATGTTATAAAAGACAAAATCTCAGGAACATATGAAAATAATAAGCACAAAAAAATAGAAAAAGATCAAGAAGTTGAAAAAAATAAAAACATAAAGAAAGAAGATCAACAATTTGATGTACCTACAAACTTCAAAACCTATGAAGTAGAAGACAGGTTACTTCTAAAAATAAAACCAAAAAGACAGAAGAAAAAGGGGGAGGCATATGACAATGAGGAACAAACTAAGAAGGTGATGATCACTCAAGAAGAGGGGGAAGAAAGAAATATTGTAATAGCTGATGACATGACAAATCAAGAGGAGGAAGCATCGAGAAATTTGGCAAAGAAATATAGAGATCTGTTTGCTTACAGTTACAAAAATTTGAAAGGAATTGACCCAAACATTTGTGAACATAAGATTCCTATTACTCCCGATGCAAAACCTAGCAAACAAAGACACTATACATTTAATGACAAATACTCTGCTAAAATAAAGGAAGAAATTGACAAGCTACTGGCTGCCAATTTCATCTATGAGATTGAGTATACAGAGTGGATATCTCCTATAGTTGTGGTACCTCAAAAGAATGGGAAACTCAGGGTATGTATTAACTTGAAAAAAGTTAATGCTGCAACTATAAGGGATAGCTATCCATTGCCCATAACATACCATCTTTTGGAAAGACTTGCAAGTAAAGAGGTCAATAGTTTTTTGGATGGTTTTTCAGGATATAATCAGGTACCAATAGCTTTGGAAGACCAACATAAAACTGCCTTTTCCACAGAATGGGGAATCTATGCCTTTAGGGTTATGCCCTTTGGTTTAACTAATGCTCCAGCAACTTTTCAAAGATTGATGTGTCACATATTCAAAGAATTCCTTAGAAATATTATGGAAAATTATGTAGATGATCTTTGCACTTTTTCATTAAAAAGACAAGGTCATTTGAAGGATCTAGAAAATATATTCAAAAAATGTAGAACATACAGAGTATGTTTAAATCCAGAGAAATGTGTGTTCTTTGTGAGGCAAGGGAGAATGTTAGGTCACATAGTTTCCAGAAATGGAATTTCAACTAATGAAAGAAAAATTAAGACCATAGTGGAACTTCCAAGACCAACAAATGTAAAAGAACTTCAAACTTTCATGGGACATTGTGGGTATTATAGAAAATTTGTACACAAGTTTGCAGACATTGCAAAACCCTTGTATGCTTTGATCACAAAATTTGAGTGGACCAAAGAGTGTGACCAAGCTTTTGAGACTTTAAAAACTTGTTTGGTAACAACACCAATTCTAAAAACTCCACAATGGAATAAAATATTTCATGTTCATTTGGATGCTTCAAATTATGCTTTGGGATGTGTGTTAGCACAACCAATAGAAGGGAGCAAATTAGACTTTCCAATTGGTTATGCTAGTAGGCAATTGAATTCAGCAGAAAAAATTATACAACCACTGAGAGGGAAGGGTTGGGAATGATATTTGTTGCAAAAAAAATATAGACATTATCTTTTAGCCAACAAGTTTAAATTCTTTGTGGATCATCAAGCTTTACTCTATTTAGTAAACAAACCATGCCATACAGGTAGGATAGTCAGATGGTTCCTCCTACTGATGGAATTTGAATTTGAGGTAGTGGTCAAACAAGGAAAAACTCATTTGAGAGCAGACCATTTGTCCAGAATCCAAACCAAAGAGCCAAGTTCACCTTTAGATGATGACTTACCAGATGCATATCTATTTAAAATAGAAAGTATTCCTGAATGGGCCATGAAATCTCAATCATATGGGTATATTGGAATATTGTACTCCAGAAGATGAGTAGCAGGAGTATTTAAGAAGAGCTCATTGTTGGAATCCTTGTACTCATGCTTCCATGATAGTCACCTTAAATAATCTCAATAGGATGGGAGTACATTGGCCTAATAATATTCAAGATGTAAAAAAATATATTTTCAACTGCAGGGAATGCCAATCCTTGCAAAATTCAGAAATTACAACCTTATATTGGTTTCAGAAAAATCCAGATTGGAGTGCAAACATAATTGAGGAGTTGAAAAGAAATAAGAAAGGAGAGCCAGTAAGAGTTAGTGCAGACTCAAGGAATTTACAAATGATTTCTGAAGAGTATCAACTGATAGGAGATCAATTGTACAAGAAAGGGATGGATGGATATTTAAAATCTATGTTCCTTTAAAATATATATATGGAAATGTTAGAGATGGCACATTCTAGAGTGGTAGAAGGACATTTTTCAAGTGAAAGGACTGCTAAACTCATATTATATTCTGGTTTTTGGTGGCCAACTCTATTTCCTGATGCAAGAACATATGTGGAAAGATGTGACATTTGTCAAAGAGTGAGTCAACCAAATAAAAGAGACAATATGCCATTAGTACCACTTATTTCAGCAAGAACATTTAGCAAAAATGGGGGTTGGATTTCATTGGACTTATACACCCTCCAGCAAAACAATCCCATGCTGAATATATACTAGTAGCCACAGATTACCTAACCAAATGGGTAGAGGCCAAGGCTACAAAAAGGAATGATGCTCAAACCACTGCAAGATTTCTTTATGAAAATATTATCACCAGATTTGGATGACCAATTGAATTGGTAAGTGATAGGGGGTCTCATTTTTTGAACCAAATAATAGAAAACATAACTGAGTATTTCATGATCAGTCATAGAAAGTCAGCCCCTTATCATCCACAAGCCAATGGATTAGCAGAAAGCACTAATAAGGTACTTTGCACTATTTTGTCAAAATTGGTAAATACAAAAAGGAATGATTGGGATTTGCAACTTAATCATGTCTTATGGGCTTATAGAGTGGCATACAAAACTGCACTTGGAACCACACCATTTAATTTGGTATATGGACAAAATGCAGTTCTACCTTTAGAACTCCTTATTCCAACACTAAAGGTGGGTAATCAATACAAGTGGACTAGACATGAGTTATCTGAGAGAGTGGTGGAATTGGAAAAACTTAGAGCTTCCAGACTTCAAGCAATCATGAGCATATATGCAGATAAAAGAAGGCAGAAAGCTTATCATGGTGTTCATATTAAAGAAAAATATTTGCAGGAAGGGGATTTAGTTTTGGCATATACAATGAAGGAACATCAGAAAAATTTCAAAAGAAGGGGCATGGACCTTATATTATCAACCAAATCAGTAATAGTGGAGCTATCCAATTAGCTAATATAGATGGAGAAATTATGCCAAATTACATAAGTGGATGTAGGGTAAAAAGGTATGATCTTCCATTAACTGTTTTTTAATGGAGAAGAATACATCAAGCTCAAAACAGGAAAAAGAAGAGGAAAAAATTAGGCATGAGACTCAACAGGAGGCAAAGGAAAGGATAAGAAAAATCAAGGAGATTAGAGAAGTTCTCTTGTGTGAAACACCTTAAAAAGTGAGAGAGCAATTGCCTATTATAACAATGAATCTTCATAATGAGAAAATCAAGGTTTTGATAGATTCAAGTGCACAAGTTAATTTGATCAGTTCAGTTTTGTTGGACAAGTTTAACTTAAAAAGGACTGAAAGTAAAACATTTATCAAAACATTGGATGGACAAATAATACAAAGCTTGTCTTCACCCTCTATTAAAGTTAAGTTCAATGAAGAATATATGAAAATAGCTTGTGAAGAATGGCTTGATCATATGATGACTGAGAAATTGATTTTGGGACAACCATGGCTCAGGCAAGGTAAAGTAATTTTGGATTTTGAAAATATGAAGCTTAAGTTGACACTAAATGACAAAAGGTTTTTAATGTTTTTATTGAGTGATGAAAAACAGGAAAATCAACAAGATATCTATGACTCAGATTTGGAGGGATTTACTTTTTCACTAGAAGCTACAAAGGAACCACAAATAAAACTTCTTCATGACCAAATCTACTTCAGTCAAAAACAGGAAGAAATTGAAGAAACCAAAAGTGTTGAAAAGACAGAAGAAAGGTGGAAAGTGTGGAATAACTAGAAGCATTTAGGCATCAAGACTGAAAGGATGTGGAGACCTAGAAAGACCAAGCACTGCTTATCAACAAAATGAAGCAACACTAAGTGGATGTGGAAACCAAAGACATCCAAGTACTGTGAGTTAAAAGAAGATTTTTGTACTCCAAAAAAGGAATCAACAGGAATTAAGTATTTTTGGGTTAAAAAAATCAGATATGCTTCAATGGAAAGAAAATAAGGATCAAGATACAAAAATAGTGCAAAAGCATGATGAGTCACAAATGAAGGAAAGGGCAAAATGTTCATCAGACACACACTTTGGATTTTTATTAAAGAATTCAGAATTTCATTAGAAAGGAATTATGACATCCTGGAAATTATTTCCATTTATTTTACCTCATCCTTTTTCTAGGACAAGAAATAGGAGGGGAAGAGAGAAAAGAGGAAATTATTATTAAAAAAAAAAAGAGAAAAGAGAAAGAAAAAGAGAGAAAAAATAACAACTCTTTCGTTTTCATAAGTTATATACCACGAGCAAGATATAGGTTATAATTTGGAAGGATTAAAGCACTCACTATTCTTTTAGTCAATATTTAATTATTCTTCCTATAAAAATCTAAATTTTCTTAAAAAATTCATTCATTTTTTCTTTTGATTATTAAAAATAAAAAAGAGAGAAGGGAAGAGAGCACTAGAAATCTTGCTACACATGTGATGATCACTTCAATTGAGTTATATCTGTGATACAAATAAGGAAGTCAAGATTCATCTGAGATTTTATTTTCACTTTTTCATTACACCTCAAGACAAATGTGATTGCTTTTATGTTTTTTGTGACTCATGTGGGTGGAGTTTTCTTTTTGGTTATGTTATATTTTCTCTAGAATGGTGAATCCAAAGGAACTGCTATTCATGACTTCAAAGCAGACGCAATAACCTTGTCTAGAGGACCTTGGTTTTTAGACAATGAAGCAGCAGTGGAAAACGTGGAGCTGGAGTCTGATGAAGAACAAGATATCCCAGAAGAAGAGAAGATAGCCAAAGAACTGAAGGAAACTCTCAGTATCATTGGTCAGCACATCTTTATAGTAGGAGTTGGAGGTTATAAGTATACAATGCTGTGTCAGGAATTCTATAAATTTCAAAAAATTGCAGTCAACTATAAAAGATGGAAAGCAGTGGGATTACACAGACTGCTGGATGAACCTCTTTTCTTTGTAGATTTTGAGAGAGTATCACAGGTGATGAATAGTCTGCTGGAAGTTGGCAAAGGCAATGATGCATATTTCAGATGTTCAGTCAAGGACAAAGAAAACAAAGAGGTACATATCACTATAAAAGCAGAGCACATCAGGGCAGCCCTCCAGTTCTA
>CM035434.1:42006462-42106462 GCA_020310875.1 Ceratopteris richardii
GGAGAGTTGTTTCTAAGGAAGGGATTCACATAGATCCTGAAAAAGTTAAAAGCATAGTTGACTGGCCTACACCCAAATGTGTGAGAGATGTGAGAAGCTTCCTTGGTTTGGCACAATATGAGAGGGCACACATTAGGGAGTTTTCTCAAATTGCAAATCCTCTTACAGAATTGACAAAGAAAAATAGACAATTCACATGGAATGATGAGTGTCAGAATGCATTTGAAGAGTTAAAACAGAAAATTAACGAAAATTGTGTGCTACAGATACCTGAGTTAGGGAAGCCATTTATTGTTGCATGTGATGCTAGTGGAAGTCAAATCGGATGCGTAATTTCACACGAAGGGAGGGTGGAGGCTTATGAGTCAAAGGACACATGAATTAAATTATACTACACATGACTTGGAAATGCTTGCAGTTGTTCATGCACTTAAACATTGGAGACACTTATTGCTTCGAGTAAAGTCTAAATTAAGAACAGGTCATCAGAGCCTTAAAGGTATATTTACCAAACCTTTACTTAATAGTAGACAAAAACGATGGATCGAATTGCTAAGTGAATATGATTTTGATATTAAATACTTAGCAGGAAAAGAAAACAAAGTGGCGGATGCTTTGAATTGTAAACCTTTATGCAATTCAATTTCTAATTTTTCTTTGAATTTTGATATTGGAAAAGAATTAAAAGAAGATTTATTTTATGAAGCAATCTTGAAATTTCTGGGCACGAATCGAGGTTTTATGTTTTAGGGAGAATTTCATTTGAAAAATAATGATTTGTATTGTAATTATCATTTATGTATTTCTTCAAAATCTGTTTTGAAAGAAAAGATTCTACACGACTGTCATGATGCACCTTTCTCTGCACACTTTGGCTTTTCTAGGACTTATGCAAAAGTGAAAGTTCATATTACTGGCCGCGTATGAAATATGATATAAGGAGGTATGTGAAAGAATGTTTAAATGTCAACATATTAAGGCTGAATTTAAACCTGGCATGTTACAACCATTAGATGTGCCTGATAAAAAATGGGAATCCATCTCTATGGATTTCATAAAAAAGTTGACAATGACTAGAAGTGGACATGATACCATCTTTGTTGTCGTGGACTATCTTACAAAGATGGCACATTTTCTTCCAATGAGGGAAACTGATACAGCTTTGCATGTTGCTAAACTTTTCATAAAGATTTTTTTAGGTTATATGGTATACCTAAAAATCTAATTACTGATAGGGGTGCAAGGTTTACATCTAATTTTTGGAAAGCAACCTTTCGATCTATAGGAAGAGAATTACACATCAGTAGTGCATTTCATCCTCAAACTGATGGTGAGATCGAGAGGTTTAACAGGGTGCTTGAGGATATGTTATGTATGTATGTGAATGATAAGCAAAACAATTGGAGTGAATATTTGCCTTTGGTTGAGTATGCATATGATAGTGCATGTCATTCTTCTATTAGGATGACACCTTTTGAAGCAATGTATGGCTATAATTGTTTGCTACTGCATTCTCTTTTTAATTCACAAAATCATGTTGAGATATCCAAACACATGCTTGAAAACATGGATTTGGAGCTAAATAATGTAAGGAAAAACATGAAAGATGCTCACAAACGTTAGAAATTATATCACGATCTCAAAAAGAGACCCTTGGAATTTAGAACGAATGATCTGGTTTTTTTGAAAGTGAATCCTTCTAAATCAAATCTGGTTTTAGGCAAAGATCGTCGATTGTCTCCACGTTAGGCTGGTCCTTTTAAAATCTTAAAGAAAGTTGGTCCTGTTGCATATTTACCTGACCTGCCTAACGCTTTAAAAATTCATCAAGTCTTCCATGTTGGATTACTTAAAAAGTATGTTCCTAATGCTGATCATGTTTTGCAGGACAAGTCTTAGTTGAAGGAAGATGCCACTTTTGAGCTTGAACTAGAAGTTATAATGGATAGGAGAATTAGACATCTTAGGAATCGTGAAATAGTGGAAATTTTAGTTAAGTTGTTTTCATATCCTATTGAAGATTCAACATGGGTTGGTTTAGATGAGTTTATGGAACATTATCCTTCTTTCCAACTCTGAGGACAGAGATCTTAAAAGAGGGGGAGAATTGTAAGATGGCATATTGATTTTCCCTCCAAAAAAATATGGGTAGGTAATAATGGAATTCTTTGTTTAGGATATTCTGATCATGTCAGTAAAATTTTGTAGTAATAATTTTTTACATTCTCTCTCTAGAAAGCTGTTGCATGAAATTTGTATGTTAAATTTGAGCATGAAGATGAAGGAATGTGAAAAAGTGTTGTATGAGAGAAAGGTAGAGTACTCTTAGTAGAAAAACTTTACCTGATTGAATTTTTTGTAGTTTCTATGTTTTAAGTCTCATTTGGTCCCATGAAGATAGGTTAACGAAGAGATTTTTCATGTTATTTCATCTGTCTCTAGAATTTCCGATTTTGTAGGGCCCAAAAGTGATATTTGAAAGGAGATTTGGACTTGAGGTGTCTCTCCTGTACAGATTTAAGAATTGAATGTTTATGTGTCTCACAAGCTTAAGCTAATTCCTCACCGTTTCTGAGTTACAGGGCTTGGAAAAGTGCCGTTTTCCAACACTTTAAAAAAATAAAAAAAGAGAGAGAAGCCTTCATTCATCTTATTCATGTTCGCTAGATTTAGAAAACGCACATGGGTATATGGGTTATTTCGGGTGAATGACGTGTGTGCGAGTGTGTTGCAGGGATCTCCTCTATTTTTGCAGGTAGGAAACTTGAGGTGGACATGAAAAGTAGATGCATGCGTGGTCTGGAAGTATTGCATGAGACATGCAAAAAGATGCTATCTTGGAGCATGCAGATTCTGTTGACATGATCAGCTGGGGGGTGGTCAGGTGGATGAGGCTTCACATTGAAGCTATTTGATAGATTTTGTAATGCAGATCAGAACTACTTGAAAATCTGCATCGATAATAAAATTTTTTTCTCTTCTTGTTCTGCGTATACTCTGTTTTTCTTCTTTATATCTTGTTGTGGTAAAGTCTATTATTCTGTGTGGGATCGTGATTCAAGATTAGGAGACTTGTTACAAGTGGTATCAGAGTGGAGTTGGATTCCCAGACAAGATGCAGGCTTTGAAGAAGAAGATAGAAGAACAAGAGGACCTTATCCGTAGATTGAATGCAGAATTACATAAAGAAAGATCCAACAAACAAAAAGAGGGTACTACAAATGCTTTCATGGACCTCAATGATGAAGGTGGTAATGGTGCAAGCACATCGAATGCACATAGAGCTAGACGACAATGTGAACCTAAAGACGATGATGATGCAGGTGAATCTACACTTAAGCAAGAGTTTAAAAGAGCAACGTTAAATGAATTTGATGGTGATAAGAAAACTTGAGAGGATCTTGAAGCATGGATTAAGGAACGTGAAGATTTCTTTAACCTGCACGTGAAGGTCTGATCCTCTGGAAAGAGTTTCGAGAGCAAGCATAGAATCGTTATTGTTCTCCACATTATCAGATGGAAAAGAAAAAGGAATTCTACTCTTTCAAGCAATATGAGGATAATAGATATAACTTGCCTATTGAAGAATATAAGGAGAAATTTTTGCATTTACATAAGTATGCACTAGAAGTTTTTGGAGATGCCCTGGAGAGCAAATTTATTGAGGGATGTGTAGATTTTCTTGATGCGCTTGCAAAAGCAGAAAACTTTGAGAAGATGGATGTAAGGAATTGAACTCACAACCTCTTGGTTAGGAGTGTGATGGGCTAACCACTTGCCCCAAAAGCCATGGTTGAGGATTACTTCCTAATCCTCTCTCTTAGGGTGTAGTTCAACCATCTCCTACTAGGATTATGTTACAATGGAGAAGTTTACTACGAAAAAGGCATCCAAATCAAGGTTTATCTCAACAGGACATTGACCCCCAATACCTATTTCAATAAATCAAAATGGACAGAAAATGACTAACTCTATTAATGGTCAAGGAGAAGAAACTAAGCCGTAGCAGACGGATATGCCTAAGAAACAAGAAATTGTGCACTGGCAACGTGATTCTAGTTTCTTGGAGTGGGCTAAAAGATTAGGACTTTGCTCTTGATGTGGAGAACAAGGACACTGCACTTTTGAATGTCCAAACAATGCCATCAACCGTTCTATGCAAGCAGAGATGGCTCATCTACAAGAAGAAAACATAACAATTAAGGAGGCGGATGATCAAGGTAAGTGTTCTAACCGTAGACTTCAATTCATGAAAACTTCTTCTCATTCAAGGGCATTAGAGATTAGAATTATAGGGGACATATCCTCACGTAAGGTTACTTTCTTGATTGATTCAGGTAGTACAAATTGTTTCCTTTCACTTAAGTTGGTAGAGGCTTTAGGATTGCATATTGAGATGCACACTAAAAGAGCTGTACAGATGGCTAATGGTAGGATACACTATACTCGAGGCTGTATTGAGAATCTTGATTTTATGTTAGGAGAACATAAGTTTTTGGGTACCTTCCATGTAATTGAAATGAGAGAATGTGATGTAATCATCGGAATGAACTAGTTAGCTTAACAGTGTCGTGATTGATTGTGAAAGTGGGATCCTTACTTTGAAAATAGAAGGGAAGGAGCATCATCTAGTAGGGGTGAAACACTAGGTCTTATCAAACCCCTTCTTCAATAGATCATCCTCTTGGGGTTTCAACTCTTTCAATTCATCAATATTGAACCGATAAGGTGCTCTAGAATAAGGCTCACTTCCTGGATAGAGGTCTATAGCATGGTCGATTTTCCTAGGAGGGGGCATACCTGGTAGATCATTAGGAAATACATCTACGTACTCATCTAAAAGTTTTCTAACATATTCAGGTATTTCTTCTTCTTTCTTCTTCTCCTCAAGGTCATGCATATAAACCAAATATGTCTCACAACCTTGTCGAATACCCCTAATCAACTTTACAACAAAAATAGGAGAAAAACCTTAATTACAGGGGAGTGTTGGAGACCTTTTAATCTCCAAATGTTCGATTTATCTTGACTTAAGAACTCCTCTATATCAAGAATAAATCAAACTTTATAGAAACTTCAAATTATTTTTCACATATATCAAGAAATACTTCTCTGTAAGAAGTTTTCTTCATCTTCAAGAATCTGCTTCAGAGATAGGCTTCAATTTCTTCATAATACTTGAAATTTAATCATTCAAATGATACTCACATATCCATGCTACCTTTGCGCAACTATATTGATCATTAGTTCTTCAAAAGAACCACTCGATTTCTAATTTGATCTTTTAGATCAAATCTGTGTCAAAACCTATCTTCCAAAAATGGCGACTTTGACATGGTCAACTTCTTAAGTTGATTTCTCACAGCACAGATCTCGTTTTGCTAAATGCTTTTAGCCATAGCTTCCTTACCTTTTGACTTAGATTTTGAATGCTCACTCATTAAAAACTTTACGCTATGCACTGAGATCTAAGCAAAACATTGACACGAAAAAGTGCGCGACTCTGAGAAGTCTATCTGCAGATTCTACATACAAATGTTCCTATTGATCATTCTCATAGTAGGAAAGGAATTAGATCATAAAACTCTGAACATAGCTTTATTAGCTTCCAGATTAGATGTGTACAAAAGGATTTTTGATCCACATGATGAGGCTGAGAGAAATCTACGAAATACTCATCGCTATTTCCTGAAGATGACTCTCCTCACATCTATCTCTATGACACTTATCTTCTAATGACTCTCACACATATTTCTTTACATCATTGACTTATATACATATGGTTCTAGACTTATCCCATGTCTATTACATTACTCCTTATCATCCTAAGGATTATCTATACTCATATTACAAGAATTTCCAACTATAATGTACATATGTATACAAACTTCACTTCTGAGATCTCTTCACTTTCTCAAGTGTCTTCTTCCACTTCAATCTGATCATAAGCTTGCTTCAAGATCTTTGTAATCACCAATTTGTGATTGGTGTGTTCCAACAACTCCCCCTCAATCACTAATTGTGGTTAGTCCATTCTTCTTCACTCCTGCCATCTCTTTGAATCTATGTAGCTTAGGTCCATCCAAGCTTTTTGTCATCATATCTGCAACTTGCTCTTTTGTTGGAGTATACATCACTTCAATCTCTTTATCAAGTACCTTTTCCCTCAAGAAATGATACTGAATCTATATATGCTTAGTCCTGGCATGAAAAACAGGGTTAGCTGCCAAATACAATGAACTCATATTGTCTCCAAAAATAATTGGAGTACTCTGATGAGTTCCAAAACTTTTCAATAACGTCTTTAACCAAATCACTTCTTTTGCAGCCTCTACCATTCCTTTATATTCAACTTCTGTAGATGACAAAGCAACTGTATGTTGCTTCTTTGAGCACCAAGAAACTAGTTTATCTCCAATATAACAGAGATACCCATGAGTAGACCTTCTATCATCTTAATCACCTGCCCAATCTGCATCACTAAACACTTTCATTCTTGTATCAAAAGTAAATCCATAATACAGACCTTCACTTAGGGTTCCTTTTATATATATGAGTACCCTTTGAGCTGCAACCCAATGAGTTTTCTTTGGACAATGCATGAATTGTGATAACACACCTACTGCATATGATAGATCTGGCCTTGTCAAGGTAGCATAGATTAAACTACCTACCAAACGCTGATATTTCTTCATGTCATTAAACTCTTCACCTCCATACCTGCTCAATTTATGATTTACCTCCAATGGTGTGCTTGAAGGCTTGCAATCCTCCATGTTGAATTTGACCAAAAGATTCTTTAAGTACCTCTCTTGTGTAACATATACTCCATGTTGAGTATATACAATCTGCATTCCTAAGAAATAAGATAAGTTTCCCAAATCACTTATCTTAAACTCCTTCTCTATTTGTTTCTTAAGCTCATTGATTCCTTGAGCATCTGTACCTCTGACAATAATATCATCAACATAAATACACATGTATATGTATCCATTTTCACTTGCCTTTACTAGCAAGCTACTATCTGCCTTTGATGCTTGAAATCCACATTCATTCAAGAACTTAACAAGCCTGTAACTCCATGCTCTTGGAGCCTGCTTCAACCCATACAAAGCTCTCTTGATCTTACACACATAATCTGATCCAATTGAATCCATGAAACCTTCTGGTTGCTCCATGTATACTTCATCTGCAATGTATCCATTTAGGAATGCATTCTTCACATCTAATTGTGATAGCTTCCATCCCTTACAAGCAGCATAGCAATCAATGACCTAATTGTAGACATCTTAGCATCAGGACTAAAGGTTTCATCATAATCTACCCCATAAGTTTGGGCATAACCTTTGACCACAAGTCTAGCCTTGTATCTAGACACCTTACCATCTGCAAACCTTTTTGTTTTATACACCCACTTACATCCAATGACCTTTTGATTCTTTGGTCTTCGCACCACTTCCCATGTTTCATTTTCAAGTAGAGCATCATACTCTTCTTGCATTGCCTTCTCCCAATTTTGTTTACCTTTAGCTTCTTTATATGTGATTGGATCCTCTTCTGTCTTCACAATGTAAGCATAATATTTTATTGTTAAGAAAGATGTGTCATAGCTATACCTAATAGGCTCTTTCTTTCCCTTGAGGATCTTCTGACCTCTGCACTTCTTGAAGTCTCAGCCACATTTGATTCTGGATCAAATCTTGGCCCATCTTCAACATTATCCTACAATTTACTTTTATAATCAACATCAGCAATATCTTCTTCATACACATTTACTTTTGCCTTCCCTTTCCTTTGTATTTCTTCAACACCTGCATAATCATTTGTTGACCCTGTATACCATGTGCTTTGCTCATCAAATGTAACATCTTTGGTAACAAGAAATTGCTTTGTGGATGGACTCCACAATCTGTAACCCATCTGTCTATCATCATATCCAATAAACACATACTTCTCTGCTTTGGGTTCTAACTTATGTCTTAATTGTGAAGGAACATAAGCATATGCTAAACATCCAAATACCTTACAATGATCAAGAGTAGGTTTCTTACCCCACCATGCTTCATAAGGAGTTCTTCCCTCCAATGCTTTACAAGGTAACCTATTCACAAGGTATGTTGCAGTGTTGATAGCTTCTGCCCATAAGTAATTTGGACAATTCTTTTCCTTCATCATTGCTCTTGCAAACTCTACAAGAGTTCTATTTCTTCTTTCTGCAACTCCATTTTGTTGAGGAGAGTACCTGCAAGTTACTTCTCTTTTTATACCTGCATTCCACAAATAATCATCAACCTCTTTAGAGAAATACTCTCCCCCTCCATCTGATCTCAACCTCTTGAGCTTTTGTCCTGTAATCCTTTCTGCATAAGCATGATAATGCTTGAATGTCTTGAACACTTCTGATTTGTCCTTGATTACATATAAAGTAATCCATCTGGTTGCATCATCAACAAACAACACATAATATCTGGATCCATTTATGTTATAGTCCCTTGAAGGACCCCACACATCTGTATGAATCAATTCAAGCATAATTGAATACTTGTACCCTGATTTATTGTATGAACTTTTGTGTGCTTTGCCTAATTGACAAGCTTCACACTTGTACACCATGTGTTGCCCTTCAACATTTGGCAAACCAAGCACTACATCATTCCTTGACATTTCCTTTATGGCTCTCTCATTGAAATGACCTAGCCTTTTATGCCATAGGTCTAACTCAGACATCTTTTGACTTCCATAAGTAAATAAAGCATGTCCCACATTACCTTGGACTTTGAGAGTAAATAGCCTTCCTTCCTTTTTACCTGCAAGTATGTTTCTATATTCCTGATTTGGATCTTGCACATAAACACCATCATTTGTGAATCTGACTTCATATCCTTTCTCCACAATTTTCCCTACACTTATCAAGTTTTAAGGAATAGTAGGAACATAAAGTACCTTGGTCAAGAGTGTACTTCCATTCTTTGTCTTCACTGATCCAATACTTTCCACCTTGTGCTTGGTGTTGTCACCTGTTTGAACTGTATGTCCATTTACCTTTGCTTCCATATCAGTCATCAAGGATATATTGCCACTCAGATGATTGCTACATCTTGAGTCAATATAAAACACCCTTTGATCTTCTCCTACTGATTTATGAGTTGCATTCAAGATAAGAGTCATATTATCCTTCTGATCTGATGCATAGTTATAATAATTGTTGTTGTAGGACTGAGATTGAAAACTTCTTCCACCTCCTCTAGCATATGATGTCCTACCACCTCTTCCTCTGAAGTTGCCTTTTTGGTTTCTGCCCATTCTACCTCTTTGATTGAAGTTCTGGTTATTACTTCCACCATTTTGATTGTTATACCAACAATCATTTTCCAAATGATTGGTTCTGCCACAAATCCAACAAGCTTTAGTATTATCTTTGTTCTTACCTCCTCTTCCTTTACCTCTGAAGTTCATCTTTCCTTTTGTAAAGTTAGCTTGACTTGAAGATCCTTCATCATCAGTTGAGTGCTTCCCTTTGCCATTCTTTTTCTTGTCCCTGGAGTACATAGCTTGACTTGCACTCCTATCATTATCTCCCTTAATGTCCTGCTCAAAAGTTAGCATGTGTCCTAGCAATTGATTAAGATCAGGAGTAAAGTGATCTAGTGACAATTCTATGGACAATATGAAAGGCTTCCACTTATCATCTCCTCTCAGACCTGTAAGTATTTGCCTTACCAACTTATCCTCTTCAATGTCTTCATCTAGAGCTCCCAAGCTATCTGCAATATCCTTCATCCTTGCCACATAATCAGAAATTGATTGTGAAGTCTTCTTCTTGAAAGTTGTAAACTCTGCCCATAATGAAGACTTCCTAGACTTGGTTGTGTTTTGGAAATGCTCTTCCAAAGCATTCCACACATCTGTTGCACTTTCCAATCCTCTGATGTGAGGTAGAAGATAATCATTTATAGCCATGTAAATGATGCTCCTAGCTTGAGCATCCTTTCTCATCCAGGTCTTCAAATCTGCAAGCTCTTCCCTAGTTGGAATACTAGCATCTCCAAATTCAGGCTTTCTTCTTCTCCTGTAATAAATGCCATCAAATCTTTGCTCATGAGGTGTGCCTCCATCCTCATGGACCAAGCTGGATAGTTCTCCCTATCTAGCTTATCAATCTGCAAGCTTTCTCCCATCTTTGATCTTCTGTGTCTGCAATTACTATGATTTATGATAATAAAGTGTACCTTTGATATGAATCTTCAATCCTTTTTTATCCTTTGAACTCGTACTTTGTACTTCTGCAAGTTATCTGCAAGAATTTATCCTTGTCCACCTTCAAATAGAAGGAACTTCAATATCTGCAGTAGTCGCGACTTCCAATGCCTTTACTACACTTGTATTGCACCTTAAGCTCTGATACCACTGTTGTGAGACCTTTTAATCTCCAAATGTTTGATTTATCTTGACTTAAGAACTCCTCTATATCAAGAATAAATCAAACTTTACACAAACTTCAACTTATTTTTCACATATATCAAGAAATACTTCTGTGTAAGAAGTTTTCTTCATCTTCAAGAATCTGCTTCAGAGATAGGCTTGAATTTCTTCATAATACTTCAAATTTAATTATTCAAATGATACTCACATATCCATGCTACCTTTGCACAACTATATTGATCATTAGTTGTTCAAAAGAACCACTAGATTTCTATTTTGATCTTTTAGATCAAATCTGTGTCAAAACCTGTCTTCCAGAAATGGCGACTTTGACATGGTCAACTTCTTAAGTTGATTTCTCACAGCACAGATCCCGTTTTGCTAAATGCTTTTAGCCATAGCTTCCTTACCTTCTAACTTAGATTTTGAATGCTCATTCATTAAAAACTTTACACTATGCACTGAGATCTAAGCAAAACATGGACACGGAAAAGTGCACGACTCTGAGAAGTCTATCTACAGATTCTACATACAAATGTTCCTATTGATCATTCTCACAATAGGAAAGGAATTAGATCATAAAACTCTGAACATAGCTTTATTAGCTTCTAGATTAGATGTGTACAAAAGGTTTTCTGATCCACATGATCAGACTAAGAGAAATCTATGAAATACTCATCGCTATTTCCTGAAGATGACTCTCCTCACATCTATCTCTATGACACTTATCTTCTAATGACTCTCACACATATTTCTTTACATCATTGACTTATATACATATGGTTCTAGACTTATCCCACGTCTATTACATTACTCCTTATCATCCTAAGGATTACCTATACTCATATTACAAGAATTTCCAACTGTAATGTACATATGTATACAAACTTCACTTCTGAGATCTCTTCACTTTCTCAAGTGTCTTCTTCCACTTCAATCTGATCATAAGCTTGCTTCAAGATCTTTGTAATCACCAATTTGTGATTGTTGTGTTCCAACAGGGAGCACCTGTTTTGTTTCAGAAAAAGAAAGATGGCTCATATAGACTTTGTATCGACAATAGGGGATTGAACAAGAAAACCATAATGAAAAAGTATCCACTTCCACACATAGATGAATTGCTAAATCAATTGAGTGGTGCCACAGTATTCACTAAAATTGACTTAAGATCGAGATATCATCAAATTAGAGTAAAGTCTGAGGACATACCCAAAACTGCTTTTGGAACGCGATATGGTCATTATGAGTTCACAGTTTTGCCTTTTGGATTGACAAATGCTCTTGCAACATTTATGTGTTTGATGAATAATGTGTTTGATGAATATCTCGATGAATTTATATTAGTCTTTCTTGATGAGAATTTAGTGTATTCTAAGGATAATGATGAACATGCATTGCATCTTAGGAAGACTTTACAAAAACTAAGAGAGCATAAACTATATGGTAAGATGAGTAATTGTTTTTTTGCAAAGGGGAAGTGAATTATTTGGCGAGAGTTGTTTGTAAGGAAGGGATTCACATAGATCATGAGAAAGTTAAAAGCGTAGTTGAGTGGCCTACACCCAAATGTGTGAGAGATGTGAGAAGCTTCCTTGGTTTGGTACAATATGAGAGGACACACATTAGGGAGTTTTCTCAAATTGCAAATCCTCTTACAAAATTGACAAAGAAAAATAGAGAGTTCACATGGAATGATGAGTGTCAAAATGCATTTGAAGAGTTAAAATAGAAAATTATCAAAAATTATGTGTTAAAGATACCTGAGTTAGCGAAGCCATTTATTGATGCATGTGATGCTAGTGGAAGTCAAATCGGATGGGTACTTTCACAAGAAGGGAGGGTAGTGGCTTATGAGTCAAGGAAACTAAGAAAACATGAATTAAATTATACATCACATGACTTAGAAACGCTTGTAGTTGTCCATGGACTTAAACATTGGAGATACTTATTGCTTGGAGTAAAGTTTGAATTAAGGATAGATGATGAGAGCCTTAAATATATATTTACTCAACCTTTACTTAACAATAGACAAAAATCATGGATCGAATTGCTAAGTGAATATGATTTTGATATTAAATACTTACCAGGAAAAGAAAACAAAGTGGCTGATGCTTTGAGTCATAAACCTTTATGTAGTTCAATTTCTATTTTATCCTCGGATTTTGATATTGGAAAAGAATTAAAAGAAGATTTATTTTATGCAACAATCTTGAAATTTTTGGGCACAAATCCAGGTTCTATGTTTCAGGGAAAATGTCATTTGAAAAATAATGATTTGTATTGTAATTCTCCTTTATGCATTTCTTCAGAATCTGTTTTGAAAGAAAAGATTCTACATGACTGTCATGATGCACCTCTCTCTGCACAGCATGGCTTTTCTAGGACTTATGAAAAACTAAAAGCTTCATATTACTGGACACATATGAAATATGATATAAAGATGTATGTGAAGAAATGTTTGAAATGTCAATAGATTAAGACTGAATTTAAAAGGAGTCCTGGCATGTTACAACCGTTAGATGTGCTTGATAAAAAATGGGAATCCATCTCTACGGATTTCATAACAAAGTTGCCTATGACTAGAAGTGGGCATGATACCATCTTTGTTGTCGTGGACCGTCTTACAAAGATGGCACATTTTCTTCCAATGAGGAAAACTGATATAGCTTTGCATGTTGCTAAACGTTTCATAAAAGAAATTTTTAGGTTACATGGTATACCTAAAAGTATAATTTCTCATAGGGATGCAAGGTTTACATCTAATTTTTGGAAAGCAACCTTTCAATCTATAGGAACAAAATTACGCATAAGTACTGCATTTCATCCTCAAACTAATGGTGAGACCGAGAAGGTTAACAGAGTGCTCGCGGATATGTTATGTATGTATGTGAATGATAAACAAAACAATTGGAGTGAATATTTGCCTTTGGTTGAGTATGCATATAATAGTGCATGGCATTCCTCTATTACGATGACACCTTTTGAAGCAATGTATGGCTATAATTGTTTGCTACCACATTCACTTTTTAACTCACAAAATCAGGTTGAGATATCCAAATAGATGGTTGAAAACATGGATTTGGAGCTAAATAAGGTAAGGAAAAACATTACAGATGCTCAAAAACATCAGAAATTGTATCATGATCTCAAAAAGAGACTCTTGGAGTTTAGAACGAATGATCTCGTTTTTTTGAAAGTGAATCTTTCTAAATCAAATCTGGTTTTAGGCAAAGATTATCGATTGTCTCCACGTTATGCTAGTCCTTTTAAAATCTTAAAGAAAGTCGGTTCTATTGCATATTTACTTTTGACCTACCTAACACTTTAAAAATTCATCCAGTTTTCGATGTTGGATTACTTAAAAAGTATGTTCCTAATGCTGATCGTGTTTTGCAGGACAAGTCTATGTTGAAGGAAGATGCCACTTTTAAGCCTGAACCAGAAGTTATATGGATAGGAGAATTAGACATCTTAGGAATCGTGAAATACTGGATATTTTAGTTAAGTGGTTTGCATATCCTATTGAACATTCAACATGCGTTGGTTTAGATGAATTTATGGAACATTATCCTTCTTTCCAACTCTAAGGACAGAGTTCTTAAAACAGGGGGAGAATTGTAAGATGCCATATTGATTTTCCCTCCCAAAAAAAAGTGTAGCTAATAATAGAATTTTATGTTTAGGATATTCTGATCATGTCAGTAAATATTTGTAGCAAAAAGATTTTACATTCTCTCTCTAGAAAGTTGACACATGAAATTTGTGTGTTAAATTTGAGCATGAAGATGAAAGAATCAGAAAAAGTGTTGTATGAGAGAAAGGTAGAGTACTCTTAGTAGAGAAACTTTACCTGATTGAATTTTTTGTAGTTCGTATGTTTTAAGTCTCATTTGGTCCCATAAAGATAGGTTAACAAAGAGATTTTTCATGTTTTTTCATCTCTCTCTAGAATTTCCTATTTTGCAGGGCCTAAAAGTGATATTTGGAAGCAGATTTGGACCTAAGGTGTCTCTCACACTATCTACAGATTTAAGAACTGAATATTTTTGTGTCTCACAAGGTTAAGCTAATTCCTCACTGTTTTTTAGTTACAGGGTTTGGAAAAGTGCCGTTTTCTAACACTTACAAAAATATTAAAAAAAAGAGAGAGAGAAGCCTTCATTCATCTCATTCATGTTTGCGGATTTAGAAAACGCACATGGGTATATGGGTTATTTTTGGTGATTGATGTGTGTGAGTGTGTTGCACGGATCGCCTCTATTTTTGCAAGTACGATTCTTGAGGTGGACATGAAAAGTAGATGCGTGGGTGGTCTGAAAATCTTGCATGAGACATGCGAAAAGACACTATCTTGGAGCATGTAGATTCTAAGAGTGCATGTCTAGGAAGGCGTGATTGGTCGTGCACTCGTGAAAAGGTGGAGATCCAAGAAGACGAAGACTAGAAGATAAGGAAGGACGATGGTGGTACATTGATCAAGATCATTTTTTGCTTCTGAGATTACGATTGAGATTGAGATTGGGATTGAGATTGTGACTGTGATTGAGATTGGGATTGAGATTTTGATTGTGATTGAGATTGGGATGGAGATGATTAGGTGGTGTGGTTGGGTGGATCAGGCTTCACATTGAAGCTATTTGATAGATTTTGTAATGCAGATCAGAACTACTTGAAAATCTGCACAGATAATAAAATTCTCTCTCTTCTTGTTCTCTGTATACTCTATTTTCCTTCTTTTTATCTTGTTGTGCCAAAGTCTATTATTGTGTGTGGGATTGTGATTCAACATTAGGAGACTTGTTACAAGTGGTATCAGAGCGGAGTTGGATTCCGAGACAAGATGCAGGCACTGAAGAACAAGATAGAAGAACAAGAGGAGCTTATTCGTAGCTTGAATGCAGAATTACATAAAGAAAGATCCAATAAACAAAAAGAGGGTACTGCAAATGCTTTCATGGACCTCAATGATGAAGGTGAAAATGGTGCAGGCACATCGAACGCACGTAGAGCTAGAGACAACGTCAACCTGAAGATGATGATGATACAGGTGAATGTGCACTTAAGTGTTTAAAAGAGAAAAATTAAATGAATTTGATGGTGAGAGGAAAATTGGAGAGGATCTTGAAGCATGGATTGAGGAACTTGAAGATTTCTTTAACCTGCGTGTATTCAATGAGCAATCAAAAGTAAAGGTGGTAATTCTGCATCTGTGAGGAGACACAAAACTATGGTGGAAATCATACATGCAGAGAAGAACACATGAAGGTTCGATCCTCTGGAAAGAGTTTCGAGAGCAAGCACAGAATCGTTATTGTTCTCCACATTATCGGATGGAAAAGAAAATGGAATTCTACTCTTTCAAGCAATATGAGGATGATAGATATAACTTGTCTGTTGAAGAATATAAGGAAAAAATTTTGCGTTTACATAAGTATGCACTAGAAGCTTTTGGAGATGCTCTGAAGAGAAAATTTATTGAGGGTTTGCGAGAAGAACTTCTCTATCAAGTAAAGGGGTCCAGATGTGTAGATTTTCTTGATGCGATTGCAAAAGCACAAAACTTTGAGAAGATGGAGAAGTTTACAATGAAAAAGGCATCCAAATCAAGGTTTATCTCAATAGGACATCGAACCCCAAGACCTATTTCAATAAATCAGAATGGACAGAAATCGAGTAACTCTATTAATGGTCAAGGAGGAAAAACTAAGACAAAGCAGAAAGATATGCCTAAGAAACAAGAAGTTGTGCATTGGCAACGTGATTCTAATTTCTTAGAACATGCTAAAAGATTGGGACTTTGCTTTCAATGTGGAGAATAAGGACATCACACTTTTGAATGTCCAAACAAGGCCATCAACCGTTCTATGCAGGTGAAGATGGCTCATCTACAAGAAGAAAACATAACAATTGAGGAAGCAGATGATCAAGGTAAGTGTTCTAACCCTAGACTTCAATGCATGACAACTTCTTCTCTTCTCATTCAAGGGCATAAGTGATTAGGATTATAGGGGACATATCCTCACATAAGGTTAGTTTCTTGATTGATTCGGGTAGTACAAATTGTTTACTTTCACTTAATTTGGTAGAGGGTTTAGGATTGCATATTGAGATGCAAACCACAAGAGGTGTACAGATGGCTAATGGTAGGATACACTATACTTGAGGCTGTATTGAGAATCTTGATTTTATGTTAGGAGAACATACGTTTTTGTGTACCTTCCATGTGATTGAATTGAGAGAATGTGATGTAATCATCGGAATGAACTGGTTATTTCATAACAATGTCGTGATTGATTATGAAAGTGGGATCCTTACTTTGAAAATAGAAGGGAGGGAACATGGTCTAGTAGGCAAGTGTAATTTAGGTTTTGTCCTATTTCTGCTATAAAGTTGATTAGGGGTATTCGACAAGGTTGTGAGACATATTTGGTTTATATGCATGACCTTCAAGACAAGAAGAAAGAAGAAGAAATACCTGAATATGTTAGAAAACTTTTAGATGAGTAGGTAGATGTATTTCCTAATGATCTATCGGGTATGCCCCCTCCTAGGAAAATTGACCATGCTATAGACCTCTCTCTAGGAAGTGAGCCTTATTCTAGAGCACCTTATAGGTTCAATATTGATGAATTGAAAGAGTTGAAACTCCAACAGGATGATCTATTGAAGGAGTTGATAAGACCTAGTGTTTCACCTTGGGGAGCACCTGTTTTGTTTCAGAAAAAGAAAGATGGCTCATACACACTTTGTATCGACTATAGGGGATTGAACAAGAAAACCATTAAGAACAAGTATCCACTTCCACACATAGATGAATTGCTGAGTGAATTGAGTGGTGCCATAGTATTCACTAAAATTGACTTAAGATCCCGATATCATAAAATAAGAGTAAAATCTGAGGACATACCCAAAACCTCTTTTAGAAAAGGATATGGTCATTATGAGTTCATAGTTTTGCCTTTTGGATTGACAAATGCTCCAACAACATTTATGTGTTTGATGAATAATGTGTTTCATGAATATCTCGATGAATTTATATTAGTCTTTCTTGATGATATTTTTGTGTATTCTAAGGATAATGATGAACATGCATTGCATCTCAGGAAGACTTTACAAAAACTAAGAGAGCATATGGTAAGATGAGTAATTGTTTTTTGCAAAAGGGGAAGTGAATTATTTCAGGAGAGTTGTTTCTAAGGAAGGGATTCACATAGATCCTGAGAAAGTTAAAATCATAGTTGACTGGCCAACACCTAAATGTGTGAGAGATGTGAGAAGCTTCCTTGGTTTGGCACAATATGAGAGGGCACACATTAGGGAGATTTCCCGAATTGCAAATTCTCTTACAAAATTGACAAAGAAAAATAGAGAGTTCACATGGAACGATGAGTGTCAAAATGCATTTGAAAAGTTAAAACAGAAAATTATTGAAAATTGTGTGCTAAAGATTCCTGCATTAGGGAAGTCATTTATTGTTGCATTTGATGCTAATGGAATTTAAATGGGATGCGTACTTTCACAAGAAGGGAGGGTAGTGGCTTATGAGTAAAGGAAACTAAGGAAAATGGAATTACATTATACAACACATGACTTGGAAATGCTTGCACTTGTTCATGCACTTAAACATTGGAGATACATATTGCTTGGAGTAAAAATTGAATTAAGAGCAGATCATCTATGCCTTAAATATATATTTACTCAACCTTTACTTAACAATAGACAAAAAGGATGGATCGAATTGCTAAGTGAACATGATTTTGATATTAAATACTTAGCAAGAAAAGAAAACAAAGTGGCTGATGCTTTGAGTCATAAACCTTTATGGAGTTCAATTTCTATTTTGTCCTCAGATTTTGATATTGGAAAAGAATTAGAAGAAGATTTACTTTATGAAGCAATCTTGAAATTTGTGGGCATGAATCTAGGTTCTATGTTTCACGGAAAATTTCATTTGAAAAATAATGATTTGTATTGTAATTCTTGTTTGTGTATTTCTTCAAAATCTATTTTGAAAGAAAAGATTATGCATGACTATCATGATGCACCTTTCTCTACACACTCTGGCTTTTCTAGGACTTATGCAAAAGTGAAAGCTTCATATTACTAGCCGTGTATGAAATATGATATAAGGAGGTATGTGAAAGAATGTTTGAAATGTCAATAGATGAAGGGTGAATTTAAAACGAGTCGTGGCATGTTACACCCATTAGATGTGCCTGATAAAAAATGGGAATCCTTCTCTATGGATTTCATAACAAAGTTGCCTGTGACTAGAAGTGGGCATGATACCATCTTTGTTGTCGTGGACTGTCTTACAAAGATGACACATTTTCTTCCCATGAGGAAAAATGATACAGCTTTGCATGTTGCTAAACTTTTAAATAAAAGAAATTTTTAGGTTACATGGTATACCTAAAAGTATAATTTCTGATAGGGATGCAAGGTTTACATCTAATTTTTGGAAAGCAACCTTTCAATCTATAGGAACAAAATTACGCATGAGTATTGCATTTCATCCTCAAACTCATGGTGAGACCGAGAGGGTTAACAGGGTGCTTGAGGATATAATATGTATGAATGGGAATGATAAGCAAAACAATTCTTGCTGCCGCATTCACTTTTTATTCACAAAATCAGGTTGAGATATCCAAACAAATGTATGAAAACATGGATTTGGAGCTAAATAAGGTAAGGAAAAACATGAAACATGCTCAGAAATGCCAGAGCTTATATCATGATCTCAAAAAGAGACCCTTGGAATTTAGAACGAATGATCTGGTTTTTTTGAAAATGAATCCTTCTAAATCAAATCTGGTGGTTTTAGGCAAAGATCCTCGATTGTCTCCACGTTATGCTAGTCCTTTAAAAATCTTAAAGAAAGTTGGTTCTGTTACATATTTCCTTGACCTGCCTAACACTTTAAAAATTCATCCAGTTTTCCATGTTGGATTACTTAAAAAGTATGTTCCTAATACTGATCATGTTTTGCAAGACAAGTCTAAGTTGAAGGAAGGTGCCACTTTTGAGCTTGAACCAGAAGTTATCATGGATAGGAGAATTAGACTTCTTAGGAATCATGAAATAGTGGAAATTTTATTTAAGTGATTTGCATATTCTATTGAAGATTCAACATGGTTTGGTTTAGATAAGTTTATGGAACATTATCCTTCTTTCCAACTCTAAGGACAGTTCTTAAAAGTGGGGGAGAATTGTAAGATGCCATATTGATTTTCTCTCCAAAAAAATGTGTAGGTAATAATGGAATTTTATGTTTAGGATATTTTGATCATGTCAGTAAAATTTTGTAGCAATAAGTTTTTACATTCTCTCTCTAGATAGTTATCGCATGAAATTTGTGTGTTAAATTTGAGCATGAAGATGAAGGAATCTGAAAAAGTGTTGTATGAGAGAAAGGTAGATTACTCTTAGTAGAAAAACTTTATCTGATTGATTTTTTTGTAGTTCCTATGTTTTAAGTCTCATTTGGTCCCATGAAGATAGGTTAGAGAAGAGATTTTTCATGTTTTTTAATCTCTCTAGAATTTCTGATTTTGTAGGGCCCAAAAATGATACCTGGAAGTAGATTTGGACATGAGGCGTCTCTCACCCTATTGTACAGATTTAAGAACTGAATATTTTTGTGTCTCACAAGCTTAAGCTAATTCCTCGTCGTTTTTGAGTTGCAAGGCTTCGAAAAGTGCCGTTTTCCAACACCTAAACAAATAATTAAAAAAAAGAGAGAGAAGCCTTCATTCATCTTATTCATGTTTGTGGAAAACAAATATGGGTATATGAATTATTTCGGGTGATTGACGTGTGTGTGAGTGTGATGCAGGGATCGCCTCTATTTTTACAGATACGATTCTTGAGGTGGACATGAAAAGTAGATGCATGGGTGGTCTGGAAGTCTTGCATGAGACATGCCAAAAGACGCTATCTTGGAGCATGCAGATTCTAAGAGTGCATGTCTAGGAAGGTGTGATTGGTCGTGCGGTGGCGAAAAGGTGGAGATCCAAGAACATGAAGACTAGAAGATAAGGAAGGATGATGGTGGTACATTGATCAGGATCGTTTTCGACTTCTGAGATTACGAGTGACATTGAGATTGGGATTGAGATTGTGATTCTGATTGAGATTGGATTGAGATGATCAGCTCGGGGAAGATCGAGTGGATGAGGCTTCACATTGACGTTATTTGATAGATTTTGTAACGCAGATCAGAACTACTTGAAAATTTACACAAATAATAAAATTCTCTCTCTTCTTGTTCTGCCTATACTCTATTTTTCTTCTTTATATATTGTTATGCCGAAGTCTGTTATTTTGTGTGGGATTGTGATTCAAGATTAGGAGACTTGTTACAAGTGGTATCAGAGTGGAGTTGGATTCCGGGACAAGATGAAGGCTTTGAAGAAGAAGATAGAAGAACAAGAGGAGCTTATCCATAGATTGAATGCAAAATTACATAAAGAAAGATCCAACAAACAAAAAGAGGGTACTGCAAATGCTTCCATGGACCTCAATGATGAAGGTGGTAATGGTGCAGGCACATCAAATGCAGGTAGAGCTAGACGGCAATGTGAACCTAAAGACGATGATGATGCAGGTGAATCTGCACTTAAGCAAGTGTTTAAAAGAGAAATATTAAACGAATTTGATGGTGAGAAGAAAACTAGAGAGGATCTTGAAGCATGGATTGAGAAACTTAAAGATTTCCTTAATCTGTGCGTATTTAGTGAGGAATCAAAAGCAAAGGTGGCAATTTTGCATCTGCAAGGAGTTGCAAAACTATGGTTGAAATCATGCATGCAGACAACAACACATGAAGGTCTGATTCTCTAGAAAAAGTTTCGAGAGCAAGCACATAATCGTTATTGTTCTCCACATTATCGGATGAAAATGGAATTCTACTCTTTCACGCAATATGAGGGTGATAGATATAACTTGTTTGTTGAAGAATATAAAAAGAAATTTTTGCATTTACATAAGAATGCACTAGAAGTTTGTGGAGATGCCCTGAAGAGTAAATTTATTGAGGGTTTGCGAGAAGAACTTCGCTATCAAGTAAAGGGGTCCACATGTGTAGATTCTCTTAATGCGGTTCCAAAAGCATAACATTTTGAGAAGATGGAGAAGTTTACTATGAAAAAGGCATCCGAATCAAGGTTTATCTCAACAAGGCATCCACCCCCAAGACCTATTTCAATAAATCAGAATGGAGAGAAATCGACTAACTCTATTAATGGTCAAGGAGGAAAAACTAAGCCGAAGTAGATGGATATTCCTAAGAAACAAGAAGTTGTGCACCGACAACATGATTCTGATTTCTTGGAGTGGGCTAAAAGATTGGGACTTTGCTTTCAATGTGGAGAACAAGGACATTGTACTTTTGAATGTCCAAACAAGGCCATCAACCATTCTATGCAGGCGAAGATGGCTCATCTACAAGAAGAAAACATAACAATTGAGGAAGTGGATGATCAATGTAAGTGTTCTAGCCCTAGACTTCAATGCATGACAACTTCTTCTCATTAGAGGGCATAAGTGATTAGGATTATAGGGGACATATCCTCACATAAGGTTAGTTTCCTGATTGATTTGGGTAGTACAAATTGTTTCCTTTCACTTAAGTTGGTAGAGGCTTTGGGATTGCATATTGAGATGCAGACCAAAAGAGCGGTATAGATGGCTAATGGTAGGATACACTATACTCGAGGCTATATTAAGAATCTTGATTTTATTTTAGGAGAACATAAGTTTTTGGGTACCTTCCATGTAATTGAACTGAGAGAATGTGATGTAATCATCGGAATGGTCTGGTTAGCTCATAACAATGTCGTGATTGATTGTGAAAGTGGGATCCTTACTTTGAAAATAGAAGGGAAGGAACATCATCTAGTAGGCAAGTGTAATTCAGGTTTTTCTCCTATTTCCGCTATAAAGTTGATTAGGGATATTCGACAAGGTTGTGAGACATATTTGGTTTATATGCATGACCTCTAGGAGAAGAAGAATGAAGAAGAAATACTTGAATATGTTAGAAAACTTTTAGATGAGTACGCAGATGTATTTCCTAATGATCTATCGGGTATGCCCCCTCCTAGGAAAATTGACCATGCTATAGACCTCTATCCAAGAAGTGAGCCTTATTCTAGAGAACCTTATAGGTTATTGATGATTTGAAAGAGTTGAAACTCCAACAAGATGTTCTATTAAAGAAGGGGTTGATAAGACCTAGTGCTTCACCTTTGGGAGCACCTGTTTTGTTTCAGAAAAAGAAAGATGGCTCATACAGACTTTGTATCGACTATAGGGGATTGAACAAGAAAACCATTAAGAACAAGTATCCACTTCCACACATAGATGAAATGCTAAGTTAATTGAGTAATGCCACAGTATTCACTAAAATTGACTTAAGATCGGGATATCATCAAATTAGAGTAAAGTCTGAGGACATACCTGAAACCGCTTTTAGAACACGATATGGTCATTATGAGTTCATAGTTTTTCCTTTTGGCTTGACAAAGACTCCTGCAACATTTATGTGTTTGATGAATAAGTGTTTCGTGAATATCTCGATGAATTTATATTAGTCTTTCTTGATGATATTTTTGTGTATTTTAAGGATAATGATGAACATGCATTGCATCTCAGGAAGACTTTACAAAAACTAAGAGAGCATAAACTATATGGTAAGATGAGTAATCGTTTTTTTGCAAAAGGGGAAGTGAATTATTTGGGGAGAGTTGTTTCAAAGGAAAGGATTCACATAGATCTTGAGAAAGTTAAAAGCATAGTTGACTGGCCTACACCCAAATGTGTGAGGGATGTGAGAAGCTTCCTTGGTTTGGCACAATATGAGAGGGCACACATTAGGGAGTTTTCTTGAATTGCAAACCCTCTTACAGAATTGACAAAGAGAAATAGAGAGTTCACATGGAACGATGCTTGTCAAAATGCATTTGAAGAGTTAAAACAGAAAATTATCGAAAATTGTGTGCTAAAGAAACTTGAGTTAGGGAAGCCATTTATTGTTGCATATGATGCTAGTGAGAGTCAAATTGGATACGTACTTTCACAAAAAGGGAGGGTAGTGGCTTATGAGTCAAGGAAACTAAGGAAACATGAATTAAATTATACAACACATGACTTGGAAATGCTTGCGATTGTTCCATGCACTTAAACATTGGAGACACTCATTGCTTGGAGTAAAGTTTGAACAAAGAACAGATCATCAGAGCCTTAAATATATATTTACTCAACCTTTACTTAAAAATAGACAAAAAGGATGGATTGAATTGCTAAGTGAATATGATTTTGATATTAAATACTTAGTAGGAAAAGAAAACAAAGTGGCCCATGCTTTGAGTCGTAAACCTTTATGCAGTTCAATTTCTATTTTATCCTCGGATTTTGATATTGGAAAAGAATTAAAAGAAGATTTATTTTATGCAACAATCTTGAAACTTTTGGGCACGAATCCAGGTTCTATGTTGCAAGGAAAATTTTATTTGAAAAATAATTATTCGTATTGTAATTCTCGTTTATGTATTTCTTCAGAATTTGTTTTGAAAGAAAAGATTCTGCATCAGTGTCATGATGCACCTTTCTCTACACACCCTCGCTTTTCTAGGACTTATGCAAAAGTGAAAGCTTCATATTACTGGCCGCATATGAAATATGATATAAGGAGGTATGTGAAAGAATGTTTGAAATGTCAACAGATTAAGGCTGAATTTAAAAGGAGTCCTGACATGTTACAACCATTAGATGTGCTTGATCAAAAATAGAAATCCATCTCTATGGATTTCATAACAAAGTTGACTGTGACTAGAAGTGGGCATGATACCATCTTTGTTGTCGTGGACCATCTTACAAAGATGGCACATTTTCTTCCAATGAGGAAAACTGATACAGCTTTGCATGTTGCTAAACTTTTCATAAAAGAAATTTTTAGGTTACATGGTATACCTAAAAGTATAATTTTTGATACGGATGCAAGGTTTACATCTAATTTTTTGAAAGCAACCTTTCAATCTATAGGAACAAAATTACGCATGAGTACTGCATTTCATCCTCAAACTGATGGTGAGACCGAGAGGGTTAACAGGGTGCTTGAGATATGTTATGTACTAAGAAAAACAATTGGACTGAATATTTGCCTTTGGTTGAGTATGCATATGATAGTGCATGGCATTCCTCTATTAAGATGACACCTTTTGAAGCAATGTATGGCTATAATTGTTTGCTGCCGCATTCACTTTTTAATCCACAAAATCACGTCAAAAATTATATCATGATCTCAAAAAGAGAGCCTTGGACTTTAGAACAAATGATCTAGTTTTTTTGAAAGTGAATCCTTCTAAATCAAATCTGGTTTTAGGCAAAGATTGTCGATTGTCTCCACGTTATGCGGGTCCTTTTAAAATGTTAAAGAAAGTTGGTTATGTTGCATATTTACTTGATCTGCTTAACACTTTAAAATTTCATCCAGTTTTCCATGTTGGATTACTTAAAAGGTACATTCCTAATCCTGATCATGTTTTGGAGGAAAAGTCTAAGTTGAAGGAAAATGCCACATTTGAGCTTGATCCAGAAGTTCTAATGGATAGGAGAATTAGACATCTTAGGAATCGTGAAATAGTGGAAATTTTGGTTAAGTGGTTTGCATATCCTATTGAAGACTCAACATGGGTTGGTTTAGATGAGTTTATGGAACATTATCCTTCTTTCCACCTCTGAGGACATAGTTCTAAAAAGAGGGGGAGAATTGTAAGATGCCATATTAATTTTCCCTCCAAACAAAATTAAAAAAATATGTAGGTAACAATGCAATTTTATGTTTAGGATATTCTGATCATGTTAGTAAAATTTTTTAGCAATAAGTTTTTACATTCTCTCTCTGGAAAGTTTTCGTATGAAATTTGTGTGTTAAATTTGAGCATGAAGATGAAGGAATCTGAAAAAGTGTTGTATGAGAGAAAGGTAGAGTACTCTTAGTAGAAAAACTTTACTTGATTGAATTTTTTGTAGTTCCTATGTTTTAAGTCTGATTTGGTCCCATGAAGATAGATTAACGAAGTGATTTTTCATGTTTTCTCATCTCTCTCTAAAATTTCCGATTTTGCAGGGCCAAAAGTGATATCTAGAAGCAGATTTGGAGCTGAGGCATCTCTCACACTTTGTACAAATTTAATAACTGAATATTTTTGTGTCTCACAAGCTTAAGCTAATTCCTCACCGTTTTTGAGCTACAGGGCTTGGAAAAGTGCCGTTTTCCAACACTTAAAAAAAATAAAAAAAAAGATAGAGAAGCCTTCATTCATCTTATTCATGTTCGCAGATTTAGAAAAGGCACATGGGTATATGGGTTATTTCGGGTGATTAACGTGTGTGTGAGTGTGTTGCAGGGATCGCCTCTATTTTTGGAGGTACGATTCTTGAGGTCGACATGAAAAGTAGATGCGTGGGTGGTCTGGAAGTCTTGCATGAGGCATGCCAAAAGACGTTATCTTGGAGCATGGAGACTCTAAGAGTGCATGTCTAGGAAGGCGTGATTAGTCGTGCGATGGCAAAAAGGTGGAGATCCAAGAAGATGAAGACTAGAAGATAAGGAAGGACGATGGTGGTACATTGATCAGGATCGTTTTTTGCTTCTAAGAATACAATTGAGATTCAGATTGGGATTGAGATTGTGATTGTGATTCAGATTGGGATTGAGATTGTGATTGTGATTGTGATTGAGATTGGGATTGAGATCAGCTCCGGCGTGGTCGGGTGGATGAGGCTTAACATTGAACCCATTTGATAGATTTTGTAATGCAGATCAGAACTACTTGAAAATTTGCACAGATAATAAAATTCTCTCTTTTTGTTTTGCATATACTCTGTTTTTCTTCTTTATATCTTGTTGTGCCGAAGTCTATTATTCTATGTGGGATTGTGATTCAAGATTAGGAGACTTGTTACAAGTGGTATCAGAGCGGAGTTGGATCCCGAGACAAGATGCAGGATTTGAAGAAGACGATAGAAGAACAAGAGGAGCTTATTCGTAGATTGAATGCAGAGTTACATAAAGAAAGATCCAACAAACAAAAAGAGGGTACTGCAAATGCTTTCATGGACCTCAATGATGAAGGTGGTAATGGTGCAGGCACATTGAATGCACGTAGAGCTAGACGGCAATGTGAACATGAAGATGATGATGATGCAGGTGAATCTGCACTTAAGGAAGTGTTTAAAAGAGAAAAATTAAATGAGTTTGATGGTGAGAAGAAAACTAGAGAGGATCTTGAAGCATCCATTGAGGAACTTGAAGATTTCTTTAATCTGCGCATATTTAGTGAGGAATCAAAAGCAAAGGTGGCCATTCTGCATCTATGAGGAGTCAGAAACTATGGTGGAAATCATACATCCAGAGAAGAACGCGTGAAGGTCGGATCCTCAGGAAAGAGTTTCGAGAGCAAGCACAGAATTGTTATTGTGCTCCACATTATTGGATGGAAAAGAAAATGTAATTCTACTCTTTCAAGCAATATGAGGATGATAGATATAACTTGTCTATTGAAGAATATAAGGAGAAATTTTTTTGTTTACATAAATATGCACTAGAAGTTTTTGGAGATGCCGTGAAGAGAAAATTTATTGAGGGTTTGCGAGAAGAACTTTGCTATCAAGTAAAGGGGTCCGGATGTGTAGATTTTCTTGATGCGGTTGAAAAAGCAGAAAACTTTGAGAAGATGGAGAAGTCTACTATGAAAAAGGCATCCAAATCAAGGTTTATCTCAATAGGACATCGACCCCCAAGACCTATTTCAATAAATCAGAATGGATAGAAATCGACTAACTCTATTAATGGTCAAGGAGGAAAAACTAAGCCGAAGCAAATGGATATGCCTAAGAAATAAGAAGTTGTGCACTGGCAACGTGATTCTGATTTCTTGGAGCGGGCTAAAAGATTGGGACTTTGCTTTCGATGTGGGGAACAAGGACATCGCACTTTTGAATGTCCAAACAAGGCCATCAACCACTCTATGCAGGCGAAGATGGCTCATCTACAAGAAGAAAACATAACAATTGAGGAAGCGGATGATCAAGGTAAGCCTGTTCTAACCCTAGACTTCGATGCATGAAAACTTTCCTCATTCAAGGGCATCACTGATTAGGATTATAGGTGACATATCCTCATGTAAGGTGAATTTCTTGATTGATTCGGGTAGTACAAATTGTTTCCTTTCACTTAAGTTGATAGAGGCTTTAGGATTGCAAATTGAGATGCAGACGAAAAGAGCTGTACAGATGGCTAATGGTAGGATACACTATACTCGAGGCTATATTGAGAATCTTGATTTTATGTTAGGACAACATAAGTTTTTGGGTATCTTCCATGTAATTGAAATGAAAGAATGTGATGTAATCATCAGAATGTATTGGTTATCTCATAACAGTGTCGTGATTGATTGTGAAAGTGGGATCCTTACTTTGAAAATAGAAGGGAAGGAACATCCTCTAGTAGGAAAGTGTAATTCAGTTTTTCTCCTGTTTCTGCTATAAAGTTGATTAGGGGTATTTGACAAGGTTCTGAGATATATTTGGTTTATATGCATGACCTTCAGGAGAAGAACAAAGAAGAAGAAATACCTGAATATATTAGAAAACTTTTAGATGAGTACGCAGATATATTTCCTAATGATCTATCGCATATGCCCCTCCTAGGAAAATTGACCATGCCATAGACCTCTATCCAGCAAGCACCTTATAGGTTCAATATTGATGAATCAAAAGAGTTGAAACTCCAACAGGATGATCTATTGAAGAAGGGGTTGATAAGATCTAGTGTTTCACCTTGGGGAGCACCTGTTTTGTTTCTGAAAAAGGAAGATGGCTTATACAGACTTTGTATCGACTATAGGGAATTGAACAAGAAAACCATTAAGAACAAGTATCCACTTCCACATATAGATGAATTGCTGAGTCAATTGAGTGGTCCCACAGTATTCACTAAAATTGACTTAAGATCGAGATATCATCAAATTAGAGTAAAGTCTAAGGACATACCCAAAACTTCTTTTAGAACACGATATGGTCATTATGAGTTCACACTTTTGCCTTTTGGATTGACAAATGCTCCTGCAACATTTATGTGTTTGATGAATAATGTGTTTCATGAATATCTCGATGAATTTTTCTTAGTCTTTCTTGATGATATTTTTGTGTATTCTAAGGATAATGATGAACATGCATTGCATCTCAGGAAGACTTTACAAAAACTAAGAGAGCATAAACTATATGGTAAGATGAGTAATTGTTTTTTTGCAAAAGGGGAAGTGAATTATTTGGGGAAAGTTGTTTCTAAGGAAGGGATTCACATAGATCCTGAGGAAGTTAAAAGCATAGTTGACTGGCCTACACCCAAATGTGTGAGAGATGTGAGAAGCTTCCTTGGTTTGCACAATATGAGAGGGCACACATTAGGGAGTTTTCTTGAATTGCAAATCCTCTTTCAGAATTGACAAAGAAAAAGAGAGATTTCACATGGAACGATGAGTGTCAAAATGCATTTGAAGAGTTAAAACAAAAAATTATCAAAAATTGTGTGCTAAAGATACCTGACTTAGGGAAGCCATTAATTGTTGCATGTGATGCTAGTGGAAGTCAAATCAGATGCATACTTTCACAAGAAGGGAGGGTAGTGGCTTATGAGTCAAGTAAACTAAGGAAACATGAATTAAATTATACAACACATGACTTGGAAATGCTTGCAATGGGTCATGCACTTAAACATTAGAGACACTTATTGCTTCGAGTAATGTTTGAATTAAGAACAGATCATTAGAGCCTTAAATATAAATTTACTCAAACTTTACTAAACAATAGACAAAAATGATGGATCGAATTGCTAAATGAATATGATTTTGATATTAAACACTTAACAGGAAAGGAAAACAAAGTGGTTGATGCTTTGAATTATAAACCTTTATGAAGTTCAATTTCTATTTTATTCTCCGATTCTGATATTGGAAAAAATTTAAAAGAAGATTTATTTTATGCAGCAATGTCGAAATTTCTAGGCACGAATCCAGGTTCTATGTTTCAGGGAAAGTTATATTTGAAAAATAATGATTTGTATTGTAATTCTCGTTTATGTATTTCTTTAGAATCTATTTTGAAAAAAAAGATTCTGCATGATTGTCATGATGCACCTTACTCTGCACACCCGGGCTTTTCTAGGACTTATGCAAAAGTGAAAGCTTCATATTATTGGCCGCATATAAAATATGATTTAAGGAGGTATGTGAAAGAATGTTTGAAATATCAATAGATTAAGGCTAAATTTAAAAGGAGTCATGGCATGTTACAACTATTAGATGTGCCTCATCAAAAATGGGAATCCATCTCTATGGATTTTATAACAAAGTTGCCTGTGACTAGAAGTGGGCATGATACCATCTTTGTTGTCGTGGACCATCTTACAAAGATGCACATTTTCTTCCCATGAGGAAAACTAATACAGCTTTGCATGTTGCTAAACGTTTCATAAAAGAAATTTTTAGGTTACATGGTATACCTAAAAGTATAATTTCTGATAGGGATGCAAGGTTTACATCTAATTTTTGGAAAGCAACCTTTCAATCTATAGGAATAGAATTACGCATGAGTACTGCATTTCATCCTCAAACTGATGGGGAGATCGAGAGGGTTAATAGGGTGCTTGAGGATATGTTATGTATGTATGTGAATGATAAGCAAAACAATTGGACTGAATATTTGACTTTGCTTGATGATGCATATAATAGTGCATGGCATTCCTCTATTAAGATGACACCTTTTGAAGCTATGGCTTTAATTGTTTGCTGTCGCATTCACTTTTTAATTCACGAAATCATGTTGAGATATACCAAACAGATGCTTGAAAACATGGATTTGGAGCTAAATAAGGTAAGGAAAAACATGAAAGATGCTCACAAACGTCAAAAATTATATCATGAATTCAAAAAGAGACCCTTGGAATTTAGAACGAATGATCTAGTCTTTTGAAAGTGAATCCTTCTAAATCAAATCTGGCTTTAGGCAAAGATCGTCGATTGTCTCCACGTTATGCTTGTCCTTTTAAAATCTTAAAGAAAGTTGGTTCTGTTGCATATTTACTTGAACTCCCTAACACTTTAAAAATTCATCTAGTTTTCCATGTTGGACTACTTAAAAAGTATGTTCCTAATGCTAATCATGTTTTGTAGGACAAGTCTAAGTTGAAGGAAAATGCCACTTTTGAGCTTGAACCAGAAGTTCTAATGGATAGGAGAATTAGACATCTTAGGAATCCTGAAATAGTGGAAATTTTGGTTAAGTGGTTTGCATATCCTATTGAAGATTCAACATGGGTTGGTTAAGATGAGTTTATGGAACATTATCCTTCTTTCCAACTCTGAGAACATAGTTCTAAAAAGAGGGGGAGAAGTGTAAGATGCCATATTGATTTTCCCACCAAAAAAAATAAAAACAATGCTTAGCTAACAATGGAATTTTATGTTTATGATATTCTGATCATGTCACTAAAATTCTGTAGCAATAAGTTTTTACATTCTCTCTCTCGTAAGTTGTCGCGTGAAATTTGTGTGTTAAATTTGAGCATGAAGATGAAGGAATCTGAAAAAGTGTTGTATGAGAGAAAGGTAGAGTACTCTTAGTAGAAAAACTTTACCTCATTGAATTTTTTGTACTTCCTATGTTTTAAGTCTCATTTGGTCCCATGAAGATAGGTTAACAAAGAGATTTTTCATGTTTTTTCATCTCTCTCTAGAATTTTTGATTTTGCAGGGCCCAAAAGTGATATCTGGAAGCAGATTTGGAGCTAAGGCATCTCTCACACTTTTGTACAGATTTAAGAACTGAATAGTCTTGTGTCTCACAAGCTTAAGCTAATTCCTCATCGTTTTTGAGTTACAGGGCTTGGAAAAGTGTTTTTTTCCAACACTTTAAAAAACTAAAAAAAAAAGATAGAGAAGCCTTCATTCATCGTATTCATGTTTGCGGATTTAGAAAATGCACATGGATATATGGGTTATTTTGGGTGATTGACGTGTGTGTGAGTGTGTTGTAGGGATTGCCTCTATTTTTGCAAGTACGATTCTTGAGGTGGACATGAAAAGTAGATGCATATGTGGTCTGGAAGTCTTGCATGAGACATGCAAAAAGACGCTATCTTGGAGCATGCAGATTCTAAGAGTGCATGTCTAGGAAGCCGTGATTGGTCGTGCACTGGTGAATAGGTGGAGATCCAAGAAGACGAAGACTAGAAGATAAGGAAGGACGATGGTGGTACATTGATCAAGATCGTTTTTGGCTTCTGAGATTACGGTTGAGATTGAGATTGGGATTGAGATTATGATTGTGATTGAGATTGGGATTGAGATCAGCTCGGGGTTGGTCGGGTGGATAAGGCTTCACATTGAAGCTATTTGATAGATTTTGTAACTCACAACACAACTACTTGAAAATCTGCACAGATAATAAAATTCTCTCTCTTCTTGTTTTGTGTATACTCTATTTTTCTTCTTTATATCTTATTGTGCCGAAGTCTATTATTCTGTGTGGGATTGTGATTCAAGATTAGGAGACTTGTTACAAGTGGTATCAGAGCGGAGTTGGATTCCTGGACAAGATGTAGGGTTTGAAGAAGAAGATAGAAAAACAAGAGGAGCTTATCCGTAGATTGAATGCAGAATTACTTAAAGAAAGATCCAACAAACAAAAAAAATGTACTCCAAATGCTTTCGTGGACCTGAATGATGAAGGTGGTAATGGTGTAGGCACATCAAATGCACGTAGAGCTAGATGGCAATGTGAACCTGAAGACGATGATAATGCAGGTGAATCTACACTTAAGCAAGTGCTTAAAAGAGCAAAATTAAATGAATTTTGATGGTGAGAAGAGAACTGGAGAGGATCTTGAAGCATGGATTGAGGAACTTGAAGATTTCTTTAACCTGCACATATTTAGTGAGGAATCAAAAGCAAAGGTGGCAATTCTACATCTATGAAGGGTCGCAAAACTATGATCCAAATCATACGTGCTGACAAGAACACGTGAAGGTTTGATCCTCTGGAAAGTGTTTCGAGAGCAAGCAAAAAATCCTTATTGCTCTCATCGGATGGAAAAGAAAATGGAATTCTACTCTTTCAAGCAATATGAGGATGATAGATATAACTTGTCAATTGAAGAATTTAAGGAGAATTTTTTTTGATTACATAAGTATGCACTAGAAGTTTTCGAAGATGCCCAAAAGAGCAAATTTATTGAGGGTTTTCTTGAAGAACTTTGCTATCAAGTAAAGGGGTCTGGATGTGTAGGTTTTCTTGATGCGGTTGCAAAAGCAGAAAACTTTGAGAAGATGGAGAAGTTTACCATGAAAAAGGCATCCAAATCAAGGTTTATCTCAACAGGACATCAACCATCAAGACCTATTTCAATAAATCAGAATGGACAGAAATGGACTAACTCTATTAATGGTCAAGGAGGAAAAACTAAGCCAAAGCAGATGGATATGCCTAAGAAACAAGAAGTTATGCACTGGCAACGTGATTCTGATTTTTTGGAGCGGGCTAAAAGGTTGGATCTTTGCTTTCGATGTGGAGAATAAGGACATCGCACTTTTGAATGTCCAAAGAAGGCCATGGCCACCAACGGTTCTATGCAGGCAAAGATGGCTCATCTACAAGAAGAAAACATAACAATTGAGGAAGTGGATGATCAAGGTAAGTGCACTAACCCTAGACTCCAATGCATGACAACTTCTTCTCATTCAAGGGCATCATTGATTAGGATTATAGGGGACATATCCTCACGTAAGGTTATTTTGTTGATTGATTTGGCTAGTACAAATTGTTTCCTTTCACTTAAGTTGGTAGAGGGTTTAGGATTGCATATGAGATACAGAACAAAAGAGTTGTACAGATGGCTAATGGTAGGATACACTATACTCGAGGCTGTATTGAGAATCTTGATTTTATGTTAGGAGAACATAAGTTTTTGGGTACCTTCCATGTACTTGAAATGAGAGAATTTGATGTAATCATTGGAATGGATTGATTAGCTCATAACAGTGTCATGATTGATTGTGTAAGTGGGATCCTTACTTTGAAAATAGAAGGGGAGGAACATCGTCTAGTAGGCAAGTGTAATTCAGGTTTTTCTCCTATTTCTGCTATAAAGTTGATTAGGGGTATTCGACAAGGTTGTGAGACATATTTGGTTTATATGCATGACCTTTAGGACAAGAAGAAAGAAGAACAAATACCTGAATATGTTAGAAAACTTTTAGATGAGTACGCAGACGTATTTCCTAATGATCTACTAGGTATGCCCCCTCCTAGGAAAATTGACCATGCTATAGACCTCTATCCAAGAAGTGAGCCTTATTCCAAAGCTTCTTATAGGTTCAATATTGATGAATTGAAAGAGTTGAAACTCCAACAGGATGCTCTATTGAAGAAGTGGTTGATAAGACCTAGTGTTTCACCTTGGGGAGCACCAATTTTGTTTCAGAAAAAGAAAGATGGCTCGTACGCACTTTGTATCCACTATAGGGGATTGAACAAGAAAACCATTAAGAACAAGTATCCACTTCCACACATAGATGAATTGCTAAGTCAATTGAGTGGTGCCACAGTATTCACTAAAATTGGCTTAAGATTGGGATATCATCAAATTAGAGTAACGTCTTAGGACATATCCAAAATCGCTTTTAGAACACGATATGGTCATTATGAGTTCACAATTTTGCCTTTTGGATTGACAAATGCTCCTACAACATTTATATGTTTGATGAATAATGTGTTTCATGAATATCTCGATGAATTTATATTAGTCTTTATTGATGATATATTTGTGTATTCTAAGGATAATGATGAACATGCATTGCATCTCAGGAATACTTTATAGAAACTAACAGAGCATAAACTATATGGTAAGATGAGTAATTTTTTTTTTGCAAAAGGGGAAGTGAATTATTTGTCAAGAGTTGTTTCTAAGGAAGGGATTCACATAGATCCTAAGAAAGTTAAAAGCATAGTTGACTGGCTTACACCCAAATGTGTGAGAGATGTGAGAAGCTTCCTTGGTTTGGCACAATATGAGAGGGCACACATTAGGGAGTTTTCTCGAATTGCAAATCCGCTTACAGAATTGACAAAGAAAAATAGAGAGTTCACATGGAACAATGAGTGTCAAAATGCATTTGAAGAGTTAAAACAGAAAATTATCAAAAATTGTGTGCTAAAGATAGCTTAGTTAGGGAAGCCATTAATTGTTGCATGTGATGCTAATGGAAGTCAAATCAGATGCATACTTTCACAAGAAGGGAGGGTAGGGGCTTATGAGTCAAGGAAACTAAGGAAAAATGAAATAAATTGTACAATACATGACTTGGAAATGCTTGCAGTTGTTCATGCACTTAAACATTGGGGACACTTATCGCTTGGAGTAAAGTTTGAATTAAGAACAGATCATCAGAGCCTTAAATATTTATTTACTCAACCTTTACTTAACAATAGACAAAAACGATGGATCAAATTGCTAAGTGAATATGATTTTGATATTAAATACTTAACAGGAAAAGAAAACAAAGTGGCCGATACTTTGAGTCGTAAACCTTTATGCAATATCTATTTTATTCTCAGATTTTTGATATTGGAAAAGAATTAAAAGAAGATTTGTTTTATGCAGCAATCTTGAAATTTCTGGGCACGAATCCAGGTTCTATGTTTCAAGAAAAATTTCATTTGAAAAATAATGATTTGTATCGTAATTCTCGTTCATGTATTTCTTCTGAATCTGTTTTGAAAGAAAAGATTCTACATGACTATCATGATGCACCTTTCTCTACACACCGTGGCTTTTCTAGGACTTATTCTGTTGCAACAAAGAAATCCCAAATTGATGATTATGATGAACTTGAAGCAAGCTAAGAATCAGAATGAAGTCAAAGAATTCATTCAAGATAGTGAAGAGATCTCAAAAATGTAGCTTGTATACATATGTACATTATAGATGAAAATTCTTGTACTATGAGTATAAATGATCATTAGAATGATAAGGAGTAATGCAATAGATGTGGGATGAGTCTAGAATCATATGTATATAAGTCAATAATGTAAAGAAATAATAGAGGAGAGTCATTAGAAGCCAAGTATCTATGAGATAGATGTGTAGAGAGTCATCTTTAGGAGTTAGCATCGAGTCTTTCTGTGATTTCTCTCAGCCTAATCATGTGGATTAAGAAATTCTTTGTACACATCTCATCTAAAAGATAATCAAGCTATGTTCAAAGTTTCATGGTCTAATTCCTTTCAGATTGTGTATATGATCAATAGGAACATGTATATGTAAAGTCTGCAAGTAGACCTCTAAAAGTCACACACTTTTTCGTGTCAATGTTTTGCTTGGATCTTATTGCACAGCGTAAAGTTTTTGATGAATGAGCATTCAAAATCTTAGTTGGAATGCAAGGAAGCTATCGCTAAAATCATTTAGCACAATGCCACTTGTGCTGTGAGAAATCAACCTTAGAAGAGTACTATGTCAAAATCATCTGTTCAAGAATACAGTTTCTGACATACCTTTGATCTTAAAGATCAAATTAAAGTTTTAAGGATTTTTTTGAAGGTCTAATGGTTGATATGATTGCATAAAGGTAGCATGGAGATATGTCTATCATTAGATTGAAGAAATTTGAAGATATGTGCAGGTAATGAAGTTAATCTCTGAAGCAGATTTCTTGAAGAAGAAAAGTTTTCACTCAGAGAAGTGATAGTTAATGATTTGGTAAATCAAGGTAATACTTGTGTAAAGTTTGGTTTATAATTGATATAGAGGTACTCTTAAATCAGTATAGATCAAGCCTTTGGAGATTTAGAGGCTCCATCAGTGGTATCAGAGCAAAAGGTGCAATACAAAGTGAAGTAAAGAGCATTGGAAGTCCCAACTGTTGCAGACATTGAAGTCTCTTCAAACTGAAGGTGGAAAAGATCAAAGTTTTGAAGACAACTTGAAGAAGTGTGAAGATTGAGCATGAAAGGATCTGAAAGACTGAAGCTTTACATTAAAGGCACAAAGTATATTCATTCATCCTAGTATTTGTAGAAGACAAAGATCAAAGATGGGAGAAAGCTTGCAAATTGATAAGCTAGACAGGGAGAACTATCCAACTTGGTCCATGAGGATGGAGGCACACCTCATGCACAAAGATTTGATGGCATCCATTACAGAAGAAGAAGAAAAGCGTGAGTTTGAGGATCCTAGTGTCCCAACTAGGGAAGAGCTTGCAGACTTGAAGAACTGGATGAAGAAGGATGCTCAAGCTAGGAGCATCATTTGTATGGCTGTAAATGATTATCTTCTACCTCATATTAGAGGATTATAAAGTGCAACAGAGCATTTCCAAAATACAACCAAGTCAAGGAAGTCCTCATTATGGGCAGAGTTCACAACCTTTAAGAAAAAGAGCTCACAATCAATTTCTGATTATGTGGCAAGAATGAAGGATATTGCAGATAGCTTGGGAGCAGTAGATGAAGATATTGAAGAGGATAAGTTGGTAAGAAAAATACTTACAGGTCTGAGAGGAGATGAGAAATGGAAGCGTTTCATATTGTCCATAGAATTGTCATTAGATCATTTTTCTCCTGATCTTAATCGATTGCTAGGACACATGCTAACTTTTGAGTAGGACATTAAGGGAGATAATGATAGGAGTGCAAGTCAAGCTATGTACTTCAAGGATAAGAAAAAGAATGGCAAAGGGAAGCAGTCAACTGATGATGAAGGACCTTCAAGCCAAGTCAATTTCACAAGAGGAAAGATGAATTCAAGAGGTAAAGGAAGAGGAGGTGAGAATAAAGATAATGTTAGAGCTTGTTAGATTTGTGGCAGAACAAATCATTTGGCAAATGATTGTTGTTACTTCAAAGGAAGAGGTGGTAGGACTTCATATGCTAGAGGAGGTGGAAGAAGCTTTCAACCTCAGTCCTACAATAACAACTATTATAATTATGCATCAGATCAGAAGGATGACATGAATCTCATCTTGAATGCAACACATGAAGCAGTAGGAGAAGATCAAAGGGTATTCTATATTGACTCAGGATGTTGCAATCATCTGAGTGGCAACATATCATTGATGACTGACATGGAAGCAAAGGTGAGTGGACGTACAATTCAAATAGGAGATAACACCAAGCATAAAGTGGAAAGCATTGGATCAATGAAGACAAAGAGTGGAAGTACACTCTTAAGCAAGGTACTTTATGTTCCTACTATTCCTAAAAACTTGATTAGTGTAGGACAAATTGGGGAGAAAGGATATGAAATCAGATTCACAAATGATGGTGTTTATGCACAAGATCCAAATAAGGGATATAGAAGCATCATTGCAGGTAAAAAAGAAGGAAGGCTTTTTACTCTCAAGGTCCAAGGTAATGTGGGACACGCATTATTTACTTATGGAAGTCAAAAGATGTCTGAGTTAGACCTATGGCATAAAAGGTTAGGTCATTTCAATGAGAGAGCCATAAAAGAAATGTCAAAGAATGATGTAATGCTTGGATTGCCAAATGTTGAAGGTCAACACATGGTATACAAGTGTGAAGCTTGTCAATTAGGTAAAGCATACAAAAGTTCATACAATAAATGAGGATACAAGTATTCAAACATGCTTGAGCTGGTTCATACAGATGTGTGGGGTCCTTCAAGGGACTATATCATAATGGATCCAGATATTATGTGTTGTTTGTTGATGATGCAACAAGATGGATTACACTTTATGTAATCAAGGACAAATCTGAAGTGTTCAAGACATTCAAGCATTATCATGCTTATGCAGAAAGGATTACAGGACAAAAGCTCAAGAGGTTGAGATCAGATGGAGGGGGAGAGTATTTTTCTAAAGAGTTTGATGATTATTTGTGGAATACAGGTATAAAAAGAGAAGTAACTTGCAAGTAATCCCCTCAACAAAATTGAGTTGTAGAAAGAAGAAATAAAACTCTTGTAGAGTTTGCAAGATCAATGATGAAAGAGAAGAATTGTCCAAACTACTTATGGGCAGAAGCTATCAACACTGCAACATACCTTGTGAATAGGTTACCCTGCAAAGCTTTGGATGGTAGAACACCTTATGAAGCATGGTGGGGTAAGAAACCTACTCTTGATCATTGTAAAGTATTTGGATGTTTAGCATATGTGTATGTTCCTTCATAATTAAGACATAAGCTAGAACCCAACGCAGAGAAGTATGTGTTTATTGGGTATGATGATAGACAGATGGATTACAGATTGTGGAGTCCATCTACAAAGCAATTTCTTGGATGTTACATTTGATGAGAAAAGCACATGGTATATAGGGTCAATCAATGATTATGCAGATGTTGAAGAAATACAAAGGAAAGCGAAGATAAAAGTAAAGGTGTATGAAGAAGATATTGATGATGTTGATTGTAAAACTAAATTGCATGGCAATGATGAAGATAGGCCAAGATTTGATCCAGAATAAAATGTGGCTGAGACTTCAAGAAGTGCAGAGGTTAGAAGATCTTTGAGAGAAAGAAAAGAACCCATCAGTTATAGCTATGATACATCTTTCTTAACAACAAAAGATTATGCTTATATTGTGAAGACAAAAGAAGATCCAACCACATATGAAGAAGCTAAAGGTAAATAGAATTGGGAGAAGGCAATGCAAGAAGAGTTTGATGGTCTACTTGAGAATGAGACATGGGAATTGGTGCTAAGACCAAAGAACCAGAAGGTAATTGGATATAAGTGGGTGTATAAGACAAAAAGGTTTGCAAATGGTGAGGTGTCTAGATACAAAGCTAGACTTGTGGTTAAAGGTTATGCCCAAACTTATGGGGTAGATTATGATGAAATCTTTAGTCGAGATGCTAAGATGTCTACAATTAGATCCCTAATTGCTATTGCTGCTTGTAAAGGATGGAAGTTATCACAATTAGATGTGAAGAATGCATTTTTGAATGGATATATTGCAGATGAAGTGTACATGGAGCAACCAGAGGGTTTCATGGATTCAATTGGATTAGATTATGTATGTAAGCTCAAGAGTGCTTTGTATGGTTTGAAGCAGGCCCCAAGAGCATGGAATTACAGGGTTGTTAAGTTCTTGAATGAATGTGGATATGAAGCTTCAAAGGCAGATAATAGCTTTCTAGTGAAGGCAAGTGGAGATGGATATATATACATGTGTATTTATGATGATGATATTATTGTCACAAGTACAGATGCTCAAGGAATCAAGGAACTTAAGAAACAAATAGAGAAGGAGTTTAAGATAAGTGATTTGGGAAACTTGTCTTATTTCTTAGGAATGCAGATTGTGTATACTCAACATGGAGTATATGTTACACAAGAGAGATACTTGAAGAATCTTCTGGTCAAGTTCAACATGGAAGATTGCAAACATTCAACCACACCATTGGAGGTAAATCATAAACTAAGCAGATATGGAGGAGAAGAGTTTAATGACATGAAGAAATATCAGAGTCTGGTAGGTAGTTTGATTTATGCTACCTTGACAAGACCAGACCTAACATATGCAGTAGGTTTCTTATCACAATTTATGCAAAAGAAAACTCATTGGATTGCAGCTCAAAGGGTACTCATATATATCAAGGGAACTTTGAGTGAAGGTTTGTATTATGGTTTTACTTCTGATGCAAGAATCAAAGTGCTAGCGATGCAGATTGGGCAGGTAATTCAGATGATAGAAGGTCTACTCATGGTTATCTTTGTTATATTGGAGATAAGTGAATTTCTTGGTGCTCAAAGAAGCAACATATAGTTTCTTTGTTATCCATAGAAGCTGAGTATAAAGGAATGGTAGAGGTTGCAAAAGAAGTGATATGGTTGAAGACCTTATTGAAAAGTTTCGGAACTGATCAAAGTACTCCAACTATTTTTGGAGACAACATGAGTTCATTATATTTGGCAGCTAATCCTATTTTTCATGCTAGGACTAAACACATAGAAATTCAGTATCATTTCTTGAGAGAAAAGGTACTTGATAAAGAGATTGAAGTATTGTATACTCTAACAAAAGAGCAAGTTGTAGATATGTTGACAAAAAGCTTAGATGGACCTAAGCTATAGAAGTTCAAGGAGATGGCGGGAATAAAGAAGAATGGTATAATCACAATTAGTGATTGAGGGGGAGCTGTTGGAACAAAGCAATCCCAAGTTGATGATTATGAAAAACCTGAAGCAAGCTAAGAATCAGAATGAAGTCAAAGAAGTCATTGAAGATAGTGAAGAAATCTCAGAAATGTAGCTTGTATACATATGTACATTACAGATGAAAATTCTTGTACTATGAGTATAAATGATCATTAGAATGATAAGGAGTACTGCAATAGATGTGGGATGAGTCTAGAATCATATTTATATAAGTCAATAATGTAAAGAAATAATAGAGGAGAGTCATTAGAATCCAAGTGTCTATGAGATAGATGTGTAGAGAGTCATCTTTAGGAGTTAGCATCAAGTCTTTCCCTGATTTCTCTCACCCTGATCATGTGGATTAGGAAATTATTTGTACACATCTAATCTAGAAGCTAATCAAGCAATGTTCAAAGTTTCATGGTCTAATTCTTTTCAGGTTGTGTATATGATCAATAGGAACATGTATATGTAAAGTTTGCTAGTAGACCTCTAAAAGTCACACACTTTTTTGTGTCAATGTTTTGCTTGGATCTTAGTGCATAGTGTAAAGTTTTTGATGAATGAGCATTTAAAATCTAACTTGGAAGGGAAGGAAGCTATGGCTAAAAGCATTTAGCAAAACCGGACTATGTCAAAGTAGACTATGTCAAAGTCGTTTGTTCAGGAAGACGGTTTTGACATACCTTTGATCTTAAAGATCAAATTAAAGTTTTAATGATTTTTGTTGAAGGTCTAATGGTTGATATGATTGCAAAAGGTAGCATGGAGATATGTGTATCATTAGATTGAAGAAATTTGAAGATATGTGTAGGTAATGAAGTTAATCTCTGAAGCAGACTTCTTGAAGAAGAAAAGTTTTCACTCAGAGAAGTGATAGTTAATGGTCATGTGAATTAGGAAATTATTTGTACACATCTAATCTAGAAGCTAATCAAGCAATGTTCAAAGTTTCATGGTCTAATTCTTTTCAGGTTGTGTATATGATCAATAGGAACATGTATATGTAAAGTTTGCAGGTAGACCTCTAAAAGTCACACACTTTTTTGTGTCAATGTTTTGCTTGGATCTTAGTGCATAGTGTAAAGTTTTTTATGAATGAGCATTTAAAATCTAAGTTGGAAGGAAAGGAAGCTATGGCTAAAAGCATTTAGCAAAACGGGACTTGTGTTGTGAGAAATCAACCTTAGAAGTTGACTATGTCAAAGTTGTTTGTTCAGGAAGACAGTTTTGACATACCTTTGATCTTAAAGATCAAATTAGCGTTTAAATGATTTTTTTTGAAGGTCTAATGGTTGATATTATTGCAAAAGGTAGCATGTAGATATGTGTATCATTAGATTGAAGAAATTTGAAGATATGTGTAGGTAATGAAGTTAATCTCTGAAGCAGACTTCTTGAAGAAGAAAAGTTTTCACTCAGAGAAGTGATAGTTAATGATTTGGTAAATCAAGGTAATATTTGTGTAAATTTTGGTCTATAAATGATATAGAGGTGCTCTTAAATCAGTATAGATCAAGCCTTTGGAGATTTAGAGGTCTCCATCATATGCAAAAGTGAAAGCTTCATATTATTGGCAGCGTATGAAATATAATATAAGGAGGTATGTGAAAGAATGTTTGAAATGTCAACACATTAAGGCTGAATTTAAAAGGAGGCCAAGCATGTTACAACCATTAGATCTGCCTGATAGAAATTGGGAATCCATCTTTATGGATTTCATAACAAAGTTGCCTGTGACTAGAAGTGGGCATGATACCATCTTTGTTGTCGTGGACCATCTTACAAAGATGGCACATTATCTTCCCATGAGGAAAACTGATACAACTTTGCGTGTTGCTAAACTTTTCATAAAAGAAATTTTTACGTTACATGGTTTACCTAAAAGTATAATTTCTGATAGGGATGCAAGGTTTACATCTAATTTTTGGAAAGCAACCTTTCAATCTATAGGAACAGAATTATGCATGAGTAGTGCATTTCATCCTCAAACCGATGGTGGAACCGAGAGGGTTAACAAGGTGCTTGAGGATATGTTATGTATGTATGTGAATGATAAGCAAAACAATTGGACTGAATATTTGCCTTTGGTTGAGTATGCATATAATAGTGCATGGCATTCCTGTATTAAGATGACACCTTTTGAAGCAATGTATGGCTATAATTGTTTGCAACCTCATTCACTTTTAAATTCACAAAATTTGGTTGAAATATCCAAACACATGCTTGAAAACATGCATTTGGAGCTAAATAAGGTAAGGAAAAACATGAAAGATGTGCAAAAACGTAAGAAATTATATCATGATCTCAAAAAGAGACCCTTGGAATTAAGAATGAATGATCTGGTATTTTTGAAAGTGAATCCTTCTAAATCAAATATGGTTTTAGGCAAAGATATTCGATTGTCCCCACGTTATGTTGGTCCTTTTAAAATCTTAAAGAGAGTTGGTTCTATTGCATATTTACTTGATCGGCCTAACACTTTAAGAATTCATCCAGTTTTCCATATTGGATTACTTAAAAAGTATGTTCCTAATGCTGATCATGTTTTGTAGCACAAGTCTAAGTTGAAGGAAGATGCCACTTTTGAGCTTGAACCAGAAGTTAAAATGGATAGGAGAATTAGATATCTTAGAAATCGTGAAATAGTGGAAATTTTAGTTAAGTGGTTTGCATATCCTATTGAAGATTCAACATGGGTTGGTTTAGATAAGTTTATGGAACATTATCCTTCTTTCCAACTCTAAGGACAAAGTTCTTAAAAGAGGTAGAGAATTGTAAGATGCCATATTGATTTTCCCTCCAAAACAAAAATGTGTAGGTAATAATTAAATTTTATGTTCAGGATATTTTGATCATGTTAGTAAACTTTTGTAGCAATAAGTTTTTACATTCTCTCTCTAGAAAGTTGTCGCATGAAATTTGTGTGTTAAATATGAGCATGAAGATGAAGGAATCTGAAAAAGTGTTGTATGAGAGAAAGGAGAGTACTCTTAGTAGAAAAACTTTACCTGATTGAATTTTTTGTAGTTCCTATGTTTTAAGTCTCATTTGGTCCCATGAAGATAGGTTAACGAAGAGATTTTTCATGTTCGTTCATCTCTCTCTAGAATTTCCAATTTTGTAGGGCCCAAAAGTGATATCTGGAAGCAAAATTGGACCTGAGGAATCTCTTACACTATTGTATAAATTTAAGAACTGAATATTTTTTTGTCTCACAAGCTTAAGCTAATTGCTCACCGTTTTTTAGTTACAGGGCTTGGAAAAGTGTCGTTTTCCAACACTTTAAAAAAGAATTAAAAACAAAGAGAGAGAAGCCTTCATTCATCTTATTCATGTTCGCAAATTTAGAAAACGCACATGGGTATATGGGTTAGTTTGAGTGATTGACGTGTGTGTGAGTGTGTTGTAGGGATCGCCTCTATTTTTGCAGGTACGATTCTTGAGGTGGACATGAAAAGTAGATGTGTGGGTGGTCTAGAAGTCTTGCATGAGACATGCGAAAAGATGTTATCTTGGAGCAATGCAGATTCTAAGAGTGCATGTCCAGGAAGGCATGATTGGTCATGCACTGGCGAAAAGGTGGAGATCTAAGAAGACCAAGACTATAAGATAAGGAAGGATGATGGTGGTACATTGATCACGATCATTTACGATTGAGATTGAGATTGGGATTGAGATTATGATTGTGATTGAGATTGGGATTGAGATTGTGATTGTGATTGAGATTGGGATTTGTTGATATATTTAGGTAGTGATGTGTGTGAACACTCTAGGACTGTCGGGGCACTTTTTTCCCTCTTTAGGAGGTTTTTTTCCCCCAACTTGTATATACGCCTATCGCCCTAATGGGCTACTTATCTTTGTAAATTCTCTAGTAATATATTCAGTATTTTGTATTGTGCTCCAAGCTTCTTCTCCTTCCTTGTGTTGTTTGCGTGCTTCCGCAGACTTCTATCTCCAACAATTGGTATCAGAGCAGGTCGTCGCTTCATCTAGGGCGCCCTCAACACTCCTCCGTTTGCAGTCTCAGAATCACAAGAATTTTGGTGAGCATACTCAGCGTCTTTCCGCGATTTGAGCTCGTTTCGGCCTCCGAACGCACTATCGCAGCGCTTATGCAAGCTATTTGGTCTTTTTGTGCCAAAGGTATATACCAGTTTCTATTCGCCAGTATAACCGTCTCGAAGTGTGCTATAGGTCTAGCAAAATTTGTCTAGGCAGTTCTTTTCAACTTTTTGAGATACAGTCAATTTTCTGCATCAAGGTATTTTAGTCACCGGCCATGGCTGAAAGCAGTGATGTATTCCGTATGTTGGCTGTTGAGGATAAGTTGGATGGTACCAACTACCCATTGTGGGCTTATATCATGTGACATGTATAGGTTGCAAAAGGACTATGGAACATTGTGCAGGGTGTTGAAAAACGTCCTATCACACTTGCAACTATTACAACTACAGGGATTGAAGATGATGTAGAAGGTGTCGAAGATGATGATATTCTGCATATTCCTATTCGTGCTGTGCTTTCTGCTGCACCTACTGCAGAGCAGATTTGCTGGGATGGCAGAGATGCCCAGGCACATGCATTGATAGCTTTGTCTGTCACTACCATTATTCCTCACATTCGCTCTTGCACAACAGCTAAGGATGCTTGGGATACACTTACCACACTGTACCAAGCTAGGAATGAGGCTCGTGTTGCTTACCTCCAAAAATAGTTGGAGAGTGAGCACATGAATGAAGGTGATTCTATGGACAGTTTCCTAACAAAGATCAAAGATTTGAAGGAACAATTGATTTCTGCTGATGAGGTTATACCAGATAGCTCACTTGTGTAGACCGTTCTGAATGGTCTTCCTGATTCATATCAGAGTTTTGCTTCTACTCTTCGGTTGATGCTGAAAGGCAATCTGAATGCCTTATCATTTGAGGAGTTAGTCTCTGTTCTATTGCAGGAAGATCAGTCCAGGCAGAACAGGTCCATTATGCGAGTTGCAGATCAAGCTTTCCTGGCTAGCCAGAAGGGCAAAGGAAAATGGAGCTCTTCAACTAGTAAGCAGAAATCTGCTAATTCTGCATATTCGAAGAAGGAAGATAAAGATGAAAATTGAATGCAGAATTACATAAAGAAAGATCCAACAAAAAAAAAGAGGGTACTGCAAATGCTTTCATGGACCTCAATGATGAAGGTGGTAATGGTGCAGGCACATCGAATGCACGTAGAGCTAGATGACAACGTGAACCTGAAGATGATGATGATGCAGGTGAATCTCCACTTAAGCAAGTGTTTAAAAGAGAACAATCAAGTGAATTTGATAGTGAGAAGAAAACTGGAGAGGATCTTGAAGCATGGATTGAGGAACTTGAAGATTTCTTTAACCTTGTAAGGAAAGGTAGCAATTATGCATCTGCGAGGAGTCTCAAAACTATGGTGCAAATCATACATTGTAGAGAAGAACACATGAAGGTTCGATCCTTCGAAAAGAGTTTCGAGAGGAAGAACAAAATCATTATTGTTCTCCACATTATCGGATGGAAAAGAAAATGGAATTCTACTCTTTCAAGCAACATAAGGATGATAGAAATACTGTTGAAGAATATAAGGAGAAATTTTTGTGTTTACATAAGTATGCACTAGAAGTTTTTGGAGATGCCTTGAAGAGAAAATTTATTGAGGGTTTGTGAGAAGAACTTCGCTATCAAGTAAAGGGTTTTGGATGTGTAGATGTTCTTGATACGGTTGCAAAAGCACAAAACTTTGAGAAAATGGAGAAGTCTACTACGAAAAGAGAAGATGGAGAAGTTTACTATGAAAAACGCATCCAAATCAAGGTTTATCTTAAAGAGACATCGACCCCCAAGATCTATTTCAATAAATCAGAATGGACACAAATCAACTAACTCTATTAGTGCTCAAGGAGGAGAAACTAAGCCAAAGCAGACGGATATGCCTAAGAAACAAGAATTTGTGCACTAGCAACATGATTCTGATTTCTTGGAGTGGGCTAAAAGATTGGGACTTTGCTTTCGATGTGGAGAACAAGGACATCGCACTTTTGAATGTCCAAACAAGGCCATGAACCGTTCTATGCAAGTGAAGATGGCTCATCTACAAGAAGAAAACATAACAATTGAGAAAGCGGATAATCAAGCTAAGTGTTCTAACCCTAGAATTCAATGCATGACAACTTCTTCTCATTCAAGGGCATTAGTGATTAGGATTATAGGGGACATATCCTCACGTAAGGTTACTTTGTTGATTGATTCGGGTAGTACATATTGTTTCCTTTCACTTAAGTTGATAGAGGCTTTAGGATTGCATATTGAGATGCAGACCAAAAGAGTTGTCCACATGACGAATGGTAGGATACACTATACTCGAGGCTGTATTGAGAATCTTGAATTTATGTTAGGAGAACATAAGTTTTTGGGTACCTTTCATGTAATTAAAATGAGAGAATGTCATGTAATCATCGGAATGGACTAGTTAGCTCATAACAATGTCGTGAATGATTGTGAAAGTGGGATCCTTACTTTGAAAATAGAAGGGAAGGAACATCCTCTAGTAGGCAAGTGTAATTTAGGTTTTTCTTCTATTTCAGCTATAAAATTGATAAGGGGTATTCAACAAGGTTTTGAGACATATTTGGTTTATATGCATGACCTTCAGGAGAAGAAGAAAAAAAAAGAGAAATACTTGAATATGTTAGAAAACTTTTAGATGAGTACGTAGATGTATTTCCTAATGATCTATCAGGTATGCTCCCTCCTAGGAAAATGGACCATGATATAGACCTCTATCCAGGAAGTGAGCCTTATTCTAGAGCACCTTATAGGTTCAATATTGATGATTTGAAAGAGTTGAAACTCCAACAGGATGATCTACTGAGGAAGGGGTTGAAAAGACCTAGTGTTTCACCTTGGGAAGCACCTCTTTTGTTTCAAAAAAAGAAAGATGACTCATACAAAATTTGTATCGACTATAGGGGAATGAACAAGGAAACCATTAAGAAAAAGTATCCACTTCCACACATAGATGAATTGCTGAGTCAATTGAGTGGTGCCACACTATTCACTAAAATTGACTTAAGATTGGGATATCATCAAATTAGAGTAAAGTCAAAGGACATACCCAAAACCGCTTTAAGAACATGATATGGTCAGTATGAGTTCACAATTTTTCCTTTTGGATTGAAAAATGCTTCTACAACATTTATGTGTTTGATGAATAATGTGTTTCATGAATATCTCGATGAATTTATATTAGTCTTTCTTGATGATATTTTTGTGTATTCTAAGGATAATTATGAACATGCATTGCATCTCAGGAAGACTTTACAGAAACTAAGAGAGCATAAACTATATGGTAAGATGAGTAATTGTTTTTTTGCAAAAGGGGAAGTGAGTTATTTGGGGAGAGTTGTTTCTAAGGAAGGGATTCACATAGATCCTGAGAAAGTTGAAAGCATAGTTGACTAGCCTACACCCAAATGTATGAGAGATATGAGAAGCTTCCTTGGTTTGGCACAATATGAGAGGGCACACATTAGGGAGTCTTCTGGAATTGCAAATCCTCTTGGTTTGGCACAATATGAGAGGACAAAGAAAAATAGAGAGTTCACATGGAATGATGAGTGTCAAAATGCATTTGAAGAGTTAAAACAGGAAATTGTCGAAAATTCTGTGCTAAAGATACCTAGGTTAGGGAATCCATTTATTGTTGCATGTGATGCTAGTGGAAGTCAAATCGGATGCGTACTTTCAGAAGAAGGAAGGGTAGTGGAGGAAACTAAGGAAATATGAATTAAATTATACAACACGTGACTTGGAAATGCTTGCAATTTTTCATGAACTTTAACATTGGAGACACTCATTGCTTGGAGTAAAGTTTGAATTAAGAACAGATCATGAGAGGCTTAAATATATATATTTACTCAGCCTTTACTTAACAATAGAAAAAAAGGATGGATGGAATTGCTAAGTGCATATGATTTTGATATTAAATACTTAGCGGGAAAGAAAACAAAGTGGCCGATGCTTTGAGTGGTAAGCCTTTATGCAGTTCAATTTCTATTTTATCCTGGCATTTTGATATTGGAAAAGAATTAAAAGAAGATTTATTTTATGCGGCAATTTTGAAAGTTCTGGGCAAGAATCCAAGTTCTATGTTTCAGGGAAAATTTCATTTGAAAAATAATGATTTGTATTGTAATTCTCGTTTATGTATTTCTTCAGAATCTCTTTTGAAAGAAAAGATTATGCATGACTATCAGGATGCACCTTTCTCTGCACACCCTGGCTTTTCTACGACTTATGCAAAAGTGAAGCCTATTACTGGCCGCGTTTGAAATATGATATAAGGAGGTACGTGAAAGAATGTTTGAAATGTCAACAAATTAAGGCTGAATTTAAAGGAGTCCTAGCATTTTACAACCATTAGATGTGCCTGATCAAAAATGGGAATCCATCTCTATGGATTTCATAACAAAGTTGCCTGTGATTAGAAGTGTGCACGATACCATCTTTGTTGTCATGGACCGTCTTACAAAGATGGCACATTTTCTTCCCATGAGGAAAACTGATACAACTTTGCACGTTGCTAAACGTTTCGTAAAAGAAATTTTTAGGTTACATGGTATACCTAAAAGTATAATTTCTGATAGGGATGCAAGGTTTACACGTAATTTTTGGAAAGCAACCTTTTAATCTATAGGAACAAAATTATGCATGAGTAGTGCATTTCATCCTAAAACTGATGGTGAGACCAAGAGGGTTAACAGGGTGCTTGAGGATATGTTATGCATGTATGTGAATGATAAGCAAAACAATTGAAATGAATATTTTCCTTTGGTTGAGTATGCATATAATAGTGCATGGCATTCCTGTACTAAGATGACACCTTTTGAAGCAATGTATGGCTATACTTGTTTGCTGTCGCATTCACATTCACAAAATCAGGTTGAGATATCCAAAAAGATGCTTGAGAACATGGATTTGGAGCTAAATAAGGTAAGGAAAAACATGAAAGATGCTCAGAAAGGTCAAAAATTATATCATGATCTCAAAATGAGACCCTTGGAATTTAGAACGAATTATCTGTTTTTTTTTTACGGTGTGGGCGCGATTTCTGACGATTGGCGGATCAATTCAGTCGCCTCGCTAACGGCGCACGCGGGGTGACTATGCGGAACAGGTACAAGTATAACTTCTCCTAAGGTCCGTAAGGTGAAGCGTTCCTATAAAGTTCAACTGCATCAAAATAAGAAGGTAGGATAATCTTTTCACTAACTATTTGATCTTTTATAGTTTCGTTTGTTTCTTCTTGGACATTTTCTACGTTTCTATCTACAGTTGGAGGAAAATTTTCTTCACTAACACTAGGAGGAACAGTAGAAAGTAAAGTTATAGTTGTTCTAGGATCGTGCAAAGATTCTTCTACTATTACTTCTTTTATTAATTCTTTATCTTCTATTGGTTTAGGAAACAGTAATTCAAAAGTTGATGAAGGTAGAAAGGTGTTACTAGAAGAACTTTCTTTAGACATAAAATTAATGGTGCTAAATTAATAACCAAATTCCTATACAAATCATAAGATGATGTTTTTAAATGATAGTCTAAAATATAGCCTATACAAGCTAATAAAAGTTTCAAACTAAGGGTAATCTTTGCTTTTCAAACTTCAGGTCACATGTGAATCTCCAGTTCGCCAATTGCTCTCTGAAATAAAACACATGAAAAAAAATTAGTATATCTTTATAGAAATTAACTCTCTTTCATCATTTTACTAAAGTAATTAATCTTCCTAAAAAAAACACATATATAATAAATACATTTCTTTATTAAAATATATACATTATTATAAAAAAATCATTTATATAATTATTTTTAATATACATTAACATTCATTGTTTACTCATAAATATGTATTTAACTAACATACATACATGTATAAATAATCGTACATAAACATACATTCACACACAACATACATGCATTACCATAGATGAACATGCATACATGCACATGCATAAATACACACATGCATGAACATAAACACATAAATGATCATGCATACATGCACATGCACTAACACACATATGCATAGACATACATATACATGCATACAAACAAATGCATAAATGAACTTTCACTAATATACATATGCATACCATACACTAACATACTCATGCATACAAACAAATGCATAAATGAACTTTCACTAATATACTTATGCATACCATACACTAACATACTCATGCATGAACCTAAACTACCAAATATAGGCATGAACATACATGCACACACATGCATGAACATACATGCACATGCATAAACATACATGCACATGCATAAACATACATGCACACACATGCATGCATAAACATACATTAACACACACATGCATGAATATGCATATACATACTCACACACATGCATGAACATACATGCACATGCATATACATATACATGCATGCACTATTATACATTCATGCACACATGATCTACACATAACATCTAAAGTACATACATTAAATGACATGCATGAACTAACATGGATAAATTTCTAACATGCATTAGCTAAATATACATTTACATGCAAAACCATATTCATGCACTTAATATACTTCTAACATTCATAAGCATACCTATCATTAACATGCATAACCTAACATCTAACATGCACTTTCTTAACTAACATGAATTAACATTCCTAACTTCTAACATCTAGCATGCATTGCTTAAGATCTAACATGTATTACCATTTACTAACATGCATCAACATTAACTAGCATACCTAACATGCACTAACATACTTATCATGCACTAACATGCACTAATATACTTATCATGCACTAACATGCACTAATATTAACTAACATACCCTACATGCACTAACATCAAACATGGGTTCATGCACTAGCAACTAACATGAGTTCATGCATTAACACTAACATGGGTTCATGCACTAACAACTAACATGGGTTCAATCAATGACTAAACATGCCTAACATGATACATGAATGAACTTATCTCTAACAACATTTATCATGGGTATATACATTTAGTAAATGCATTTCTAATAGGATCATATCATACTAAAGGTTGAAGAAGCTTGGGTTAAGGGTAGGGTAAGAAATGTATAGGCTAAGAATGGTTAGGTTTAAGTATTGGGATAAAGAAGAGTTGGATGGAATAATGAGTTCTTTGGAAAAGAATAAGGCTAAGTTGCTTCTTCTTCATGCTAACCTGAGAGCACACAAAAAACATTAGGAAATCAAACATACATTTAGCAATCAACCTAATTAGTTAAACATACACATATATATCATAAACATATACTAAAACATATACATAAATAAATACATATATATTCACACATATACATAATCTCATACATTAACACATAATCTTTTCATAATTAAATAATAATAATAATAAAGATTATAAAAATCTGTTATAAATTAATTAAATATTATTTATAATATATAAAATAACCGTTTACTATTTATATTAAATAAACATAAACATAATATAAAAGAAATAAATATAACTAAACATAATATTAAAAAAAATAAGTAAACATAAAACATAAAACATAAATTAAAAAAAAGAAAATAAAATAAAATAAAGAAAACAAAAAGAAAATTCTCTCATTTCTCTCTCTCACTCTCTCTCTCTTTTCCTCTCTACACTCTGTACCTTTCCCTCTCTCTCTCTCTCTCTCTCTCTCTCTCTCTCTCTCTCTCTCTCCCTCTCTCTCTCTCTCTCTCTCTCTCTCTCTCTCTCTCTCTCTACTGCGCGCGCGGCGCTGCTGCGCCGCCGGCAACATAGAAGAGAGGGAGAGGGGAAAAAGTATATATTAAAAAAAAATAATAATAATAATAAATAAATAAATAAAAAAACTCTCACTCTTACTCTCTTTCTCTCTTTCTCTTAATCTCTCTCTCTCTCTCTCTCTCTCTCTCTCTCTCTCTCTCTGCTGTGCGCGCAGCAGAGCTGCGCCGCCGGCAGAGAAAGGGAGGGAGAGGGAGAGAAAAAAATTTATTTAATTTAAAGAAGAGGAGGGGAAAAAGACAGAGGGAAAGAAAAAGAAAGGGGAAAAAAGAATGGAAGAAAAGAAGAAGAAAATATCTGCATTTCCAAAAAAATTTGCTTTCCCAAAACTGAAGGACAAGAGAGATGGTCTTCTCTCTCTCCTCCTGTCAGAGAGCTTCCATAGAACTAAGTGCAAACAATTTGACTATAGTCTAGAGCATAGTAAATACCTGAAATAAAACACATGAACTTGTGAGCACGTACTCCCCTCTTTATATAGATGTGAGTAGCCCACCATAGCCTACTTTTCTCTTTAGATAACTCAACCAATTTACCAAATTGGACTCCACATCACTCCAACAACTTTTTAGGCGTGGGATTTTTCCCCAATTGAATTTCCCCAATTTCAACCAACTATTTAAATATCCTATGGACCAAATACTTTAGAATTTAAATAACTTTTCATTTCTTCTTTTTTATTTATTTAAATACTAAACTTTAGAATAAATACTATACCTTAGGCTAAAATTTAATTTAACCCATTTTAATTATTACCTTAGGCTTAGTGAAAATAAATAAATAATATATTTATCTATTTTTTGGCTAAGGTTCCAAATGATATAATTAACCTATGGAATAATTTATTTATAGACTACAACTCACTTATTTAGTCATTTAACCTTAGGTTTACCCTACAACTAACTTTAAACCACATCAATTAACTCTAACTAACCCATAAACTTATTTTCTAACCTTCCATAACTCTCTAGGATGAATAATTAACCCATAATTAATCTTAAAACTTAACTAGAATCCTAAAGTTCATGCTTAAAACATACATTTAACCCTTAATTACCCATAAATTTTAACTAGAACATGCATATGATCCATAATTACCCTTGCATTAAAGCTAGAACCCTATAATTCATGCCCAAAACCTATATGTAACCCTTAAATACCCTTACATTTACTTTTAAAACATAAACATACCCTTAACTCTTGTTTTATCATCTAAACCCATAAATAAACTGAAATGAATACTTCCCATCTTGCTTTTGGTCAGCAAACTTCTTTTCCTGCAAAATTAAAGTCAAATATTAGTCAAAATTTCATAAATTAACCAAACTAATATCAATCATTTAATCTTTTAATTTTTGTAATATTTTAAGAGTAACAATTTCTCTCCAACATCCGCTCCCACTAAACCTGCACATCGTCCCGATGGGCCAACCTACAGATTCAAAAGGAACATATCAAATTCTTTTGAAATTAATTTTAAATCATTTCAAAATTTTATTTCATCATGCATTCACACTATAAGCAATTAAAAAGATTTGTACAATTCATTTGAAAAATATCAACATAGAAATAAGTTATAAAATATCATGTCATATTTTTGAATCCACATTTAAACAAATATTTATAAGAATAAATCATAAGTCTTATAGTCCTTCTGTTCATGTCACTTGCTAAGAATAAGTAACTTATCCTTCATAACAGCATATACAAAAAGAAAACTTTTCCCATCAGATAACAGAATTATATGCCTCCTACTTTTATTTCCTATGGTCTGACTCTCTTTTATTGCTTAAATCATTTCATTTTTCTTACTTCATCCCAACTCAGCTTTTTCTTTAATTTTTAACAAATCGGCCTATACCGAAATTGGGTGCGACTCCTGGACTTGTCCACCCGGCCAAGTTTACCCCACTTGTCTGCCAACCTGGTATAGCGCACGACAAACTATGTCAGCCCTACATGAAATCGACGTCAGCTCGTGGCTCTGATCGCCCGACCAGAGTAACTCCACCCGCCTACCGACCCATGCAGGCGCATGACAACATATAGGTTAGGCCTATGATGAAACTAGTTGCAGATCGTGGCCTTGGTCACCCGACCAAGGTTGTTCCACCCGCCTACTAGCCCAACATAGCACACTAACAACAAACACATACATATAAACTAGTTGGGTATGAAGTTTTTACTTAATTTTTATTTTATTTAGAGGTCAGATCTCATAAAAAATAAAAGCAAGATACAAAATCCCATTTACTAATGAATAAAATTTCTTTTAAGCATATACATATATTCAAAATAAGACTACCTTTTCTTTTACAAGTTTCCAATTCCAAAATTTCTATTTAACTTCCTGATTCAGTTCATATAAATATGAGTTATTATGCTTTAATCATAAATATTTCAGATATTTCTATATCTTAATTCTACTTGATTTTTTTTTAAATAAATTGAAACATATCCTTTTAATCCATGCAGTAATGCTTATGCATATACACAAAAAATTAAAGAATCTCTAATCAAAACTGTTTCACTTGATTTTTAAATAGATTTTTAATCGTCATCTTCATTTTCATCAGCATCATCTTCAGCATCATTTTCTTCAATTTCATATTCTTCATTATTTCTCTTTTTAAATAGCTTAACTCTTTTTCCTGCAATCAAATTTTTCAATAAAGAACCATCAAATTCTCTAAGCTTAAATGTACCATTTTCAAATACAGTCACAACTACATATGGTCCAAACCATCTCTTAATTAATTTTTTCCTAGCATCATACTGAGTATCAAAAGTGCTATCATAAACTAAAACCCAGTCATCTACTTCTAGAGTACAAGGTCTAAGTCTATGTTTTTTATCAAAATAGATTTTATTTTTAAGACGTGAATTTTTAATTTTCTGAACAGCTTCTTCAATCATTTTATTACCTATATTTAACTGCATAATCCTAACTGAAATTAGATCTTCACGAGTCATCTCATTATTCCACGGAAGTGTCGTCCATGAAATAATCTGGGACTGGATAGGAAAAATCGGTTTTTGACAGTACATTAGTTCTGCAGGCATAAATCCTGTAGACCTAGTATACGTCATCCTGTCTGCCCATAGTGCAAAAGGAAGGAATCTAGGCCACTGTCGCGTATCACCATTGCAGCCTTAGAAATTGCTTTTACAATAGAGGGATGACCCCGCTCAATCTTACCATTAGACTCCAGATTATAAGCAGTAGTGAGAGACAGACGAATCCCATGCAGATCAAAGAATTCTCTAGCCTCTCTAGCATCTAACTCTCCCCTATCTGCCACTATCTTCTCTACATAGCCAAATCTACTAATAACTTCTTCTAGCAAAAATTTACATACGTTATAAGTAGTTTTTGTACGAAGCGCTCTACCTTCTACATGATTAGTCAGGTCTTCTCTGGCTAAAACTATATATCTGATCTTATCTAATCCTTTAGGCATGGTCACTAAATCAACTACCCACTTGTAATGAATACAAGGAGGATAGGTAGGGTGCAAAGGTTCTCTATGCCTAACTGACGAATGTACCTGACATGTAGTACAAGTACTAACAAAGTCACGTATATTCACATACATACCCGGCCACCAGTAGGCTTCTCTAATTTTATCATAAGTTGCATAAAAGCCTTTATGACCTGCCCAAAGAGTCTCATGCATATCTATCATAACTTTATTTTGCAGTTTTTTATTTCCTAAAACTCACTGAGGATATCTAATTTTCCCTTTAGCATGTCGCCAAATAAAACCATCTTTTAGGAAAAAATTAAACGCACGTTTCCTAATATCTCTAAATCTATTAGCTGACGAAATAGGTAATTGCTTCAGAGTACTAAGATAATAACCTATATCATACCAAATCCCTTCATACTCATTTTCATTAAATTTTTCATATACATATATATCAGAAATATAATTAATTACATTTAAATCAGTTTTAGTCAATTCATCATCTTCAAATTTAGCCCTAGAAAGCATATCTGCTATGGAATTAGTTTTACCAGAAATATGATTTAAAATAGGATTAATAAACTTAATATATGATATCCATCTTAACATAGCTATATCAGGAGAAGAACAGTTAGTAATCATTCCTATTAAAGGTAAACAATCTGTTTCTATGATGACATTAGCTCCTATAAAATACTCTTTATCAGTTTTTAGTGCAGTAACTAAACCCCATAATTCTCGTTTTATTTGTGGATAATTTCTTTGAGTTTCATGCAAAATTTTAGCTCCGAATCTAATAGCATATCTATTTCCCTCACTATCATCTTGACCTATTACCCAGCCTATTCCTATAGGGCTAGTATCTATAGTTAAAATAATCGGTTTATTGTTTGAATAATCTACACGTTTCAAAACTGGTGCATTAGAAAGCAAAATTTTTAATTTTTTCATCGTTTTAACATGAGTTTCAGTCCATTTAAATTTTCTGTTTTTCCTAAGTAAATCGTACAATGGATTAGCTACATGGGCATAATGCGGAATCCAAATTGCATAAAATACACATGCTCCTAAGAAACGTCTAACTTCACTAATGTTTTTACAGGTTTCAGATAGTTTATTAATAGCATCTACTTTTTGAGGATAAGGCCTACGACCGTAATAACCACATAAATGTCCTACGATTAAAACTTCATTAACTCCAAAAACTGATTTTTCTATAGAAAAAGTTAATCCTACTTCTTCAAATCTTTGTAGAATTTTTTCACAATCTAAAATATGATTAGCTACAAATTTCCTACATCCTAATGCATCTAATGTCTCATCTTTTTCTTTTTCTTCACATCCTTTAATTGGGATATCATCTATAAACGGCATGGTCACATTAGGAATAAAGTCATGAAGAACCCTATTCATAGCGTTCATCATATGTGCTACCGAATTTGTAGCTCCTTGGGGAAGAGTACACATACGAACTAATCCTAAAGGAGTCTTCATCGTGGTAATATCTCTACTTTCAGTAGCAAGCTGAAACTGGTCATATCCTGAATATAAGTCACCCATAGAGTAGATAGAATGCCCAGCAAAAGCTTCGGCAAATTCTCCTACAATAGGGCCAGTTCCCACGTTCCTAATAGTAACTTTATTTACGGGTTGTAAGTCTTGAATAAATCTAAGTTTACCATTCTTTTTAGGAACAGTAAACCATCTATTAGAATAAGGTGCAGAGGAAGGTTCTAATATTTTCATTTTCATCTTCTCCTTAAGCAGTTTCATTAGCTCAGGTAAATGAGCCTTTGGAACTGGTATAGGGCGAAGATTCCAAGGTATGTGGGCTACAATAAATATGATCATAGGAGAAACTAATCTAGGGTCAACACATCCTATTTCCTGAGGATAAAGAGAAAAAGCTCTACCATGTTTTTTAATCATTTCACGAAATAATTCTTGTTCAGTTGGTAATAAAAAAGAATTTTCATTTCCAATTTTTATTAATTTAACAATTTCTTTAGTAAATTTATGACCTATTTTAGACATGTCACATAAGATAGGATCGTTAGCTATTTGTTTAATTTTTAAATCACTTCCTTTAGGTAAAGCTTGAGCTACAGGTTTCACTTTTTATCTACTGTTTTATATTTTGTATTAATTTGAACTTCATGAAAGTCAGAAACAAATTTTGAAATTAAATCATATTCATTTAATGAGTTTAAAAGAATAACATGTAATAATTTTTCATCATGTAAAGTTTCGTCAATTTCATCAAATAAAGTAGAGGAAAAAGAAGTTTCAATTATGTTTTCAATATTTTCAGTTTTAGACATATATCCTTTATCTTCAAAATATTTTTCATATTTTTTTATTGTTTTTCTAGGAATATCTTTATTATTTAGAATTTCTAACTTTGAAGATGAAAAATAAACAGATACATTTTCTATTTTATTTACACATTTATGCGAGATATCAAACCAGTTACCACTGTTGTCTCGCTCAACAATGGTCTCTAGTAAAAATTTTGATCAAAGTATGTTCCAGAATCACTAAGAGGTAAATGACTCTCGTGCATTTTTTCTTGTGATCTGATAGGTGTTTTCCTAATTTGTTCTCTGTTTCTAATATGATTCGGGTTAAGAGTCATTATGTCATATGATAATCCTTGGGTGGGAACACCTTTGGATGAGGTGGCTTGATTTGCCACATGGCATCAAATGGGTACATCTTTCATATGTATGGGTAGAAGAGTAAAACAAGAGAGTCATTATGGGACTCATTATGTAGAGAGACTCGGGCGTGGCTGGGAGGAGAACACCATCTCTGTGTGTACGCGCGAACAACTTTTTTGCTACACTACTAAGGAAACCAAATGGATGGGATCATAAAGATGGGTTTCATGAGATAGCATCGACGGATGCTTATGTGATTCGAGTGATGGTTAGGAAGGTCATAGGCATGACACTAGCTCTATGGTATAGAGCATAGATCCCTTAGTCAGGAATAGTTGGGGTACCCAATACATACATATGTATCTTGGGATCTACAGAGAGGTACCTAGGCTTAGTCTTGGTACCTAGGAACAAGTTGGTTTGAAACAAAAGGGATATCCATTGTCACATTGTTGACTAGAACCAAACTAACTAGTTCAAGGACATGGGACTCTTTTCAGTCCACTGATATGATTTTAGTATATGGGATTCATTGGAGTCCACCTACATATTCCATTATATGGAATAGATATTCGGTTTAGTGTAGGTATGACACCGTGAATAGGAAGAAGTTTTCACTGGTATGGGACGGTGGAAACGACTTCCCTTTGAGCACTCTTCTTCTATGGCCAGGGAGAAAAGGACTCATCATTCATGGCATCATGTCTCACTAGATCAGAGGAGAGCTCTTAGTAGACATCTCCTACTAGGATTGGGAGTTATCCTTCACAGTATGGGGAAGATTTATTCTTCCAGTAGAGAATGTGGTAGGTGATTTTATCACCATGGATATCACATACTCATGTTGTGCTTTCAGGAAGGATAATTCCATTAGGTTATTGGATCGTATAGATCCATGCACAGACTATGGTTGGCAGAGATAGTTCTTCACTATGGATACACATATGTTTACGGTATCATGTCACATCATTGCTGACCATTTTAGTAGAGGGCTTTGGCCCTTATTAGGAATCACCTTCATTATTTAGGGGAGATTTGTTCTCCATCTTCATAAGAATATGTGTAATGAGGGATTATGCATTAGTTATGCAAGAGAGGACTAAATAAATTCATGAATCTCTCTTTTAAGGAAAGGAGAAAGTGGGAATCAGCTCAGAGATCCATGAGAGATCTCACTTTAGTTCAGTGGTCTCACTTTAGCTCCTATTCTTTGAGAGAGAGAAAAAAGGAAAAGGAAAACATGATTTCTTCATAGGAGAACAGTACAGTATGTTTTCCTTTAGACAGAAGAGGTGTATGGAAAACATCTCTTAGTCTTTATTTCAGACGGAATACATTTACTCTACTTTTCAATGTAATTTTCCTTCATATGGGAGTCTCTTTCTCCACTACTTTTGAAGGAAAAGTATGGAGAACTTATGTGCATGTTCTCACCTATGGATGAGTAGAGAAACTGGATTCAACAGAATCTCTTTCAAAGGGAAAGGGAAAGTGGAATAGTTTCCTCTGCTAGAGCTCTTTTCCTTGGAAGAGATTATAGAGATAGACATGGAGAGAGTTTCACTTTCTCATTTAGATTGTCTAGATAGGAGTGGCACTCTTCCATTAAAGACAAGAAGGAGATCAGTTAATCATGATGGTTAGATTGAATCTCATTTGTAGACTCTAGAGAGAAGTAGTTATGTTTATTTCCAGTGATGGTCCTTGACTAGATGAGATAATCTAGTTATTGACATTAGTGAGACTGGGAATAGAGTTATGACTTCTCTCTTTAGGGTTTCCAGGAGATAGGGATGTATCTAACCTATTGAGGTACCAAACTCTTAGTTGGTGTTACATCATGAGTATGATGAGTAAACATCAGTTAGGAGCATAGGTACTTAGGGATTATCTGAATCTCAAAAGGGAATGCTTTTGCATTCATATGGCAAACTACAAGGAAGAGAAATATTAGAGTTTGCACTAGTGCCAATTGATGCTCTTCCATTAGAACCTAGTCCAATGGTAAAGGATAACAAACCACAGATTTCTCGGTTGGAGAAATCTAGAGATTGCATTTTACTACCAAGAAATTCTTATGTATGAGCTAGATGATGGATTGGCATAGTTCACAAGGTAGTTTAGAAAAAACTACTACTTGTGATTACACTCAAGGTTAGCAAGACCTAGAGTGGTATGAGGGCAATCTATCATGTACTCCTAGATGGGTTTGAAGTCACTTTTATGGGACTTTGTTCTATATTTCAAAGGATTCTATGGTTTATTATCTCCACTGTGATACAGTCAAGCTTATAAGTTTGGCACTTTACACTTTCTTTTCATATTATTACTCCATAGAGGATACATCATATGGACTTAGGTCATTTGGATGATGTAGTATGTTATGGGAGTGATAGTATGGAGGTGAAGTGTACATGGGAGTTAGTAGGCACCACTCAGACGGTTTCCCATCCTTGAGATGATTTCATATGAGACTTCTTAAGGGGAAGGATACGGGGAAACAACACACAGAGATGACCATGTACATAGAGTGCATGGGGTTCAGGGGAGTCCGAGCACTTACTTCTACCAATATGGACATTTCAACTACATTTTCGAGGACGAAAATGTTTTCAAGGGGAAGGAAATGTCATATGATAATCCTTGGGTGGGAACACCTTTGGATGAGGTGGCTTGATTTGCCACATGGCATCAAATGGGTACATCTTTCATATGTATGGGTAGAAGAGTAAAACAAGAGAGTCATTATGGGACTCATTATGTAGAGAGACTCGGGCGTGGCTGGGAGGAGAACACCATCTCTGTGTCGTTATGCGCGAGCAACCATGGCGACTTCGAAAAATACCTTCGATCGGACAACAAAAGGGTTTCATTACAGTAGAACACCATCTCTGTGTCGTTATGCGCGAGCAACCATGGCGACTTCGAAAAATACCTTCGATCGGACAACAAAAGGGTTTCATTACACATTACTTGTAAGGATTGTAAGTCATCTTTTGATCTAAATCTAGCATACGCGGATCCATCGTCCATTATTTTAGTTTCCATTCTAGTTTCACAGATAAAAGGTTGTCCTAAGATAATTTCATATGAACAGTTATCTTGTATAAAAAAATGAAATGTTTCACTAATACCTCCTATTGATATTGGAATGTTGGCACATGCTCCTAGAAGTGCACCACATCCGTTGTCTGCTGTTCTCATAATCCACCCATGCTGTTTATCTATAGGCCATCTAAATTTATCATATAGTTCTTTTGATATTACGTTTATTTCTTAACCTGAATCTAGTAAGGCTAAAGCTGTACAAGAATTTTTCCTATCTCCTAAGTTTACTTTGATTTCTGGTGTTCCCCTGGCCCAAAAACTCTTTTTGTAATTGCTTTCAGATTTTTCCTGTATATTATCTGGAATTATAGGTCCTAGAAAATTTTTATTAACATATCCTTCACTTTCTTCCTCATCATCAGAGTCAGAAAGAAAGGAATATTTAGAAATGTGAGTTACATTTATATTGTCAGTCATTTCAGTATCGGTATTTAAAGGAAATCTTTTTCTTTTTATCATTTTAATAAAGTTATCTTTAAATTCTAATTTAGCTATAGTAAATAATTGTTCAAGCGACATAGTCACTTGACTTTTTAAAAGAATATCATACAGTATTTCCTTTGTGTCATTTTTTTGTTCAAGTTCTGATGTTAAAATAGCTTTTGGAATTCTTTTAGGCTTCTTGGTTTTTTCCTCATTTTTATCTATTTCTTCATTAGTCTTTGAATCTAATTCACTAGGTTTGTTTGATGTTTCAAGTTGTTTGCCTTCCCGTATCTCTCTTCTTCTCTGCTCATTTGAATCTAAATTTGTTTTTTCATTAAATTGTACATTTTTAGGTTCTTGTCTCAATTGCTTTCTAGTTACTCTTTGATTAGATTCATCTAGATCTTGAGTTTCATCTCTTTTTCTCTTTTCTTCCACATTTGCAATATGTGAAAAGATAGAGAAATTATCTATAGGTGAGTTCCATGCAGTTTTGTTCATTATATCATCTCTTGCTTTTATAAAGGCTTCTATTGAATAATTTTTGGTTTCTTTTGATGTATCATCATCTAAGTCACTTTCATCGCATTCTAATCTAACCCCAGATGAGCTTCTTTGTGCTTCTGATATATTTTCATATAGTTTTTGCATTCCACCTTTTCCCCAATTTACAGCTAGAGGGAGGTGGGTGCGATAGTCACATAGTTTTTTATCAATATCAATAACTAGTTTTCTTTCTTTTGCCTCTTTTAATGATTCACAAGCATAAGACATATGTTCAGTGGAGTCACACCAAACACATCGTCGGATGGGTGCGCCTCTTCGTTCATTATCCTGAGCTACTGGTTGATTCTGAGCTAATGGTTGATTCAATACATGTGCTAAAGGTATAGGATTCATTTGCGGGGCATGAGTAAATTGTGGTCCTAGAATCGTTCTATCTTGCAGGCTAACTAAGGAATGAACTGTATTTTGAAGTGTTGCCACTTCTTTAGATATGTTCGTATGCATTTGCATCATATTATCTATTTTATTGAATAATATTTCAAATTGTAATTCAATAGGCACTTTTGATGTTGATGCCTGTTCAGTTAAACTAGAGTTTATATTAATTTTTGCATTTTGAGTAGTTGGTTCTACTGTGGGAAAACTTAAATTCATATCATATAATAATGATTGTCTTTGTTTCATCTGAGCTACAACTTCTACTACTTGTTTAAGTACCCCCCAGTCTTCTGTCAAACCATATCTTTTTCCTGGTTCTTCTAGTCTTCTTTCTACTTCACTTCTAATATCTGTCGGTAATACTTTTAGGAAATAAAGCACTATATCTGGTGTAAGGGCAGTCCTATCTTGTTCAGGCAGTTGTGAAAATCTCTTCATAAATTCTCCATGTAATTGAGTAAGTGAAATTTGGGTTTTTGGTGAGCTAAGCCATTTCATAAATCCCTCCCTACTGTGTTGACTAAAATCTTCTAAGTAAAAATCTTTGTGCATTTGTTTTTTAAATTCTTCCCATTCAAGTGCTTTATAAGGTTCAATAACACTATTAGTTGAGCCTATTGCAAGTCTAACTAGAAATGATACCCATTTATCTACTGGTAACCCATGTAATTTTGCTAGGTCTTCAAAAGTGTCTAAGTAGTTTGTTGTATTAACTCCTGTGAACTTCCCTTTTTCTTTTAACATAGCCTCAACTACTTTTTGGCCTTGGGTTTCTGACATCATATTTTTAAATAACTCATCCATTTTGATATGAATAATAGAACTAGACCTAAGTTTCTTAATATATTCCTTAACTTCTTCTTGAACTTTGGATTTCTGTTCCCTTATCAAACTAACTAAGTTACCTGATTCCAGCTTTACTTAAATTTTAAACTTTTTAAACAAGTCTTTGAAAAAAAAAAAATAAATAAATAAAATAAAAACTAATTTCCCAAATGAAAATTCTTAATGAATTTTCAGCTAAATTAAGCTATTTTAACAATCCTTTAAAATGAATCTAGATACTAACTTTTCAAATAAATTTCTTTTTGATTGTTAAAATTGCACTAATCAAACAATCTTAAATAAATACTATCTTTTAAATAAAATACTTTTTGAGTCTAACAATTCCTACTAGTTTAAAGAAAATAAATTCTAACTTTTAAATAAACTTTAAATCTAGCAATTTCTATTATCTTAATAAAATAAATTCTATCTTTCAAATAAAATGAATTTTAAATCTATCAATTCCTACTATCTTAATGAAAAGAAATTCTAGCTTTTAAATGAAATGAAATTTAAATCTAGCAATTAAACTTTCCTAAAATTCTACTTAAATAGACACAAACAGATGCAAGTTAAGAAAATATACCTCACACCTGACAGTTGGAGCAGAAGCTAGTGTGCATGTGAAATTTTCAAGTTACATTTGTTGATCATAAATGCCTAATACAAAATCTAAGTGTTGTGAGTGCAAACGTTTTTCTTCAAAATCTTGATGGTAAAGGTGTAAAAACGAGGTTTACTACTTGCCTATTCCCGTGGAGGCGCTCAGAGCATAAGCTCAGCCCTCAACAACTAGGGAATTACAAGGTTTGTATTATCTGCCCCTGCACGATGACCACCTCAAGCTGCCGCAACCACGTCGTCTAAACCAAGCTAATGCATATGCTAGGAGAAGAAAAGTTTTATACCTGTTCCACTGTGCCGTTTTTTCACGTCGGGTTCAAAGTGTGGGCGCGATTTCTGACGACTGGCGGATCAATTCAGTCGCCTCGCTAACGGCGCACGCGGGGTGACTATGCGGAACAGGTACAAGTATAACTTCTCCTAAGGTCCGTAAGGTGAAGCGTTCCTATAAAGTTCAACTGCATCAAAATAAGAAGGTAGGATAATCTTTTCACTAACTATTTGATCTTTTATAGTTTCGTTTGTTTCTTCTTGGACATTTTCTACGTTTCTATCTACAGTTGGAGGAAAATTTTCTTCACTAACACTAGGAGGAACAGTAGAAAGTAAAGTTATAGTTGTTCTAGGATCGTGCAAAGATTCTTCTACTATTACTTCTTTTATTAATTCTTTATCTTCTATTGGTTTAGGAAACAATAATTCAAAAGTTGATGAAGGTAGAAAGGTGTTACTAGAAGAACTTTCTTTAGACATAAAATTAATGGTGCTAAATTAATAACCAAATTCCTATACAAATCATAAGATGATGTTTTTAAATGATAGTCTAAAATATAGCCTATACAAGCTAATAAAAGTTTCAAACTAAGGGTAATCTTTGCTTTTCAAACTTCAGGTCACATGTGAATCTCCAGTTCGCCAATTGCTCTCTGAAATAAAACACATGAAAAAAAATTAGTATATCTTTATAGAAATTAACTCTCTTTTATCATTTTACTAAAGTAATTAATCTTCCTAAAAAAAAACACATATATAATAAATACATTTCTTTATTAAAATATATACATTATTATAAAAAAATCATTTATATAATTATTTTTAATATATATTAACATTCATTGTTTACTCATAAATATGTATTTAACTAACATACATACATGTATAAATAATCGTACATAAACATACATTCACACACAACATACATGCATTACCATAGATGAACATGCATACATGCACATGCATAAATACACACATGCATGAACATAAACACATAAATGATCATGCATACATGCACATGCACTAACACACATATGCATAGACATACATATACATGCATTCATACATGACATGCATACAAACAAATGCATAAATGAACTTTCACTAATATACTTATGCATACCATACACTAACATACTCATGCATGAACCTAAACTACCAAATATAGGCATGAACATACATGCACACACATGCATGAACATACATGCACATGCATAAACATACATGCACACACATGCATGCATAAACATACATTAACACACACATGCATGAATATGCATATACATACTCACACACATGCATGAACATACATGCACATGCATATACATATACATGCATGCACTATTATACATTCATGCACACATGATCTACACATAACATCTAAAGTACATACATTAAATGACATGCATGAACTAACATGGATAAATTTCTAACATGCATTAGCTAAATATACATTTACATGCAAAACCATATTCATGCACTTAATATACTTCTAACATTCATAAGCATACCTATCATTAACATGCATAACCTAACATCTAACATGCACTTTCTTAACTAACATGAATTAACATTCCTAACTTCTAACATCTAGCATGCATTGCTTAAGATCTAACATGTATTACCATTTACTAACATGCATCAACATTAACTAGCATACCTAACATGCACTAACATACTTATCATGCACTAACATGCACTAATATACTTATCATGCACTAACATGCACTAATATTAACTAACATACCCTACATGCACTAACATCAAACATGGGTTCATGCACTAGCAACTAACATGAGTTCATGCATTAACACTAACATGGGTTCATGCACTAACAACTAACATGGGTTCAATCAATGACTAAACATGCCTAACATGATACATGAATGAACTTATCTCTAACAACATTTATCATGGGTATATACATTTAGTAAATGCATTTCTAATAGGATCATATCATACTAAAGGTTGAAGAAGCTTGGGTTAAGGGTAGGGTAAGAAATGTATAGGCTAAGAATGGTTAGGTTTAAGTATTGGGATAAAGAAGAGTTGGATGGAATAATGAGTTCTTTGGAAAAGAATAAGGCTAAGTTGCTTCTTCTTCATGCTAACCTGAGAGCACACAAAAAACATTAGGAAATCAAACATACATTTAGCAATCAACCTAATTAGTTAAACATACACATATATATCATAAACATATACTAAAACATATACATAAATAAATACATATATATTCACACATATACATAATCTCATACATTAACACATAATCTTTTCATAATTAAATAATAATAATAATAAAGATTATAAAAATCTGTTATAAATTAATTAAATATTATTTATAATATATAAAATAACCGTTTACTATTTATATTAAATAAACATAAACATAATATAAAAGAAATAAATATAACTAAACATAATATTAAAAAAAATAAGTAAACATAAAACATAAAACATAAATTAAAAAAAAGAAAATAAAATAAAATAAAGAAAACAAAAAGAAAATTCTCTCATTTCTCTCTCTCACTCTCTCTCTCTTTTCCTCTCTACACTCTGTACCTCTCTCTCTCTCTCTCTCTCTCTCTCTCTCTCTCTCTCTCTCTCTCTCCCTCTCTCTCTCTCTCTCTCTCTCTCTCTCTCTCTCTCTCTCTCTCTCTCTCTCTCTCTCTCTCTCTCTCTCTCTCTCTCTCTCTACTGCGCGCGCGGCGCTGCTGCGCCGCCGGCAACAGAGAAGAGAGGGAGAGGGGAAAAAGTATATATATATAAAAAATAATAATAATAATAAATTAAAAAAAAAACTCTCACTCTTACTCTCTTTCTCTCTTTCTCTTAATCTCTCTCTCTCTCTCTCTCTCTGCTACGCGCGCAGCAGAGCTGCGCCGCCGACAGAGAAAGGGAGGGAGAGGGAGAGAAAAAAATTTATTTAATTTAAAGAAGAGGAGGGGAAAAAGACAGAGGGAAAGAAAAAGAAAGGGGAAAAAAGAATGGAAGAAAAGAAGAAGAAAATATCTGCATTTCCAAAAACATTTGCTTTCCCAAAACTGAAGGACAAGAGAGATGGTCTTCTCTCTCTCCTCCTGTTAGAGAGCTTCCATAGAACTAAGTGCAAACAATTTGACTATAGTCTAGAGCATATTAAATACCTGAAATAAAACACATGAACTTGTGAGCACGTACTCCCCTCTTTATATAGATGTGAGTAGCCCACCATAGCCTACTTTTCTCTTTAGATAACTCAACCAATTTACCAAATTGGACTCCACATCACTCCAACAACTTTTTAGGCGTGGGATTTTTCCCCAATTGAATTTCCCCAATTTCAACCAACTATTTAAATATCCTATGGACCAAATACTTTAGAATTTAAATAAATTTTCATTTCTTCTTTTTTATTTATTTAAATACTAAACTTTAGAATAAATACTATACCTTAGGCTAAAATTTAATTTAACCCATTTTAATTATTACCTTAGGCTTAGTGAAAATAAATAAATAATATATTTATCTATTTTTTGGCTAAGGTTCCAAATGATATAATTAACCTATGGAATAATTTATTTATAGACTACAACTCACTTATTTAGTCATTTAACCTTAGGTTTACCCTACAACTAACTTTAAACCACATCAATTAACTCTAACTAACCCATAAACTTATTTTCTAACCTTCCATAACTCTCTAGGATGAATAATTAACCCATAATTAATCTTAGAACTTAACTAGAACCCTAAAGTTCATGCTTAAAACATACATTTAACCCTTAATTACCCATAAATTTTAACTAGAACATGCATATGACCCATAATTACCCTTGCATTAAAGATAGAACCCTATAATTCATGCCCAAAACCTATATGTAACCCTTAAATACCCTTACATTTACTTTTAAAACATAAACATACCCTTAACTCTTGTTTTATCATCTAAACCCATAAATAAACTGAAATGAATACTTCCCATCTTGCTTTTGGTCAGCAAACTTCTTTTCCTGCAAAATTAAAGTCAAATATTAGTCAAAATTTCATAAATTAACCAAACTAATATCAATCATTTAATCTTTTAATTTTTGTAATATTTTAAGAGTAACAATTTCTCTCCGACAACGGTGAATCCTTCTAAATCAAATCTGGTTTTAGACAAAGATCGTTGATTGTCTAGACATTATGCTCGTCTTTAGAAAATCTTAAAGAAAGTTGGTTTTATTGCATATTTACCTTACCTATGTAACAATTTGAAAATTCATCCAGTTTTCCATGTTGGATTACTTAAAAAGTATGTTCCTAATGCTCATCATGTTTTGCAGGACAAGTATAAGTTGAAGGAGGATGCCACTTTTGAGTTTGAACTAGAAGTTATAATGGATAGGACAATTAGACATCTTAGGAATCCTGAAATAGTGGAAATTTTAGTTAAGTGGTTTGCATTTCCTATTGAAGATTCAACATGGGTTGGTTTAGATGAGTTTATGGAACATTATCCTTCTTTCCAACTCTAAGGACAGAGTTCTTAAAAGAGGGGGGAGAATTGTAAGATGCCATATTGATTTTCCCTCCAAAAAAAAACGTAGGTAATAATTAGGATATTCTAATCATGTCAATAAAATTTTGTAGCAATAAGTTTTTACATTGTCTCTAGAAAGTTGTCGCATGAAATTTATGTGTTAAATTTGAGCACGAAGATGATGGAATCTCAAAAAGTGTTGTATGAGAGAAAGGTAGAGTACTCTTAGTAGCAAATCTTTACCTTATTGAATTTTTTCTAGTTCCTATGTTTTAAGTCTCATTTGGTCCCATGAAGATAGGTTAACGAAGAGATTTTTCATGCTTTTTCATCTCTCTCTATAATTTCTGATCTTGGAGGGCCCAAAAGTGATATCTCGAAGTAGATTTGCACATGGGTGTCTCTCACACTATTGTAGAGATTTAAGAACTGATTATTTTTTTGTCTCACAAGCTTAAGATAATTCCTCACCGTTTTTGAGTTAGAGGGCTTGGAAAAGTTCCGTTTTCCACACTGAAAAAAAAAGAGAGAAGCCTTCATTCATCTTATTCATGTTCGCAAATTTAGAAAACACACATGGGTATATGGGTTATTTCGGGTGATTGGCGTGTGTGTGACTGTGTTGAAGGGATCGCCTCTATTTTGGCAGGTACGATTCTTGAGGTGGACATGAAAAGTAGATGCATGGGTGGTCTCGAAGTCTTGCATGAGACATGCAAAAAGACACTATCTTGGAGCATGTAGATGCTAAGAGTGCATGTCTAAGAACGCGTGATTGGTCGTGCGCTCGCAAAAAGGTGGAGATCCAAGAAGACGAAGACTAGAAGATAAGGAAGGACGATGGTGGTGCATTGATCACGATCATTTTCGGCTTCTGAGATTATGATTAAATTGAGATTGGAATTGAGATTGGGATTGAGATCAACTCGGGGGTGGTCGGGTGGATGAGGCTTCACATTAAAGCTATTTGATAGATTTTGTAACACATATCAAAACTACTTGAAAATCTGCACAGATAATAAAATTCTCTCTCTTCTTGTTCTACGTATACTCAGTTTTTCTTATTTATATCTTGTTGTGCCGAATTCTATTATTCTGTGTGGGATTGTGATTTAAGATTAGTAGACTTGTTGCAAGCGGTATCAGAGCAGAGTTGGATTCCAGGATAAGATGCAGGCTTTGAAGAAGAAGATAGAAGAACAAGAGGAGCTTATCTGTAGATTGAATGTAGAATTACATAAAGAAAGATCCAACAAACAAAAAGAGGGTACTACAAATGCTTTCATGGACCTCAATGATGAAGGTGGTAATGGTGCAGGCACATCAAATGCACGTAGAGCTAGATGGCAACGTGAACCTGAAGACGATGATGATGCAGGTGAATCTGCACTTAAGAAGTGTTTAAAAGAGGAAAATTAAATGAACTTGATGGTAAGAAGAAAACTGGAGAGGATCTTGAAGCATGGATTGAGGAACTTGAAGATTTCTTCAACCTGCGTGTATTTAGTGAGGAATCAAAAGCAAAGGTGGTAATTCTGCATCTGCGAGGAGTCACAAAACTACGGTGGAAATCATGCATGCATACAAGAACATGTGAAGGTCTGATCCTCTAGAAAGAATTTCGAGAGCAAGCACCGAATTGTTATTGTTCTCCACATTATCGGATGGAAAAGAAAATGGAATTCTACTCTTTCAAGCAATATGAGGATGATAGATATATTTTGTCTATTGATGAATATAAGGAGAATTTTTTATGTGTACATAAGTATGCACTAGAAGTTTTTGAAGATGCCTTGAAGAGAAAATTTATTGAGGGTTTGTGAGAAGAACTTCGCTATCAAGTAAAGGGGTCCGGATGTGTAGAGTTTCTGCATGCGATTGCAAAAGCAGAAACCTGTGCGAAGATGGAGAAGTTTACTATGAAAAAGGCATCCAAATCAAGGTTTATCTCAATAAGACATCGACCCCAAGACCTATTTCAATAAATCAGAATGGATAGAAATCCACTCACACTATTAATTGTCAAGGAGGAAAAACTAAGCCGAAGCAGATGGATATGCCTAAGAAACAAGAAGTTGTGCATTGGCAACGTGATTCTGATTTCTTGGAGGGGGCTAAAAGATTGGGACTTTGCTTTCGATGTGGAGAACAAGGACATTGCACTTTTGAACGTCCAAACAAGGCCATCAATCGTTCTATGCAGGCAAAGATGGCTCATCTACAAGAAGAAAACATAACAATTGAGGAAGCGGATGATCAAGGTAAGTGTTCTAACCCTAGACTTCAATGCATGACAACTTCTTCTCATTCAAGGGCATCATTGATTAGGATTATAGGGGACATATGCTCACGTAAGGTTAGTTTCTTGATTGATTCGAGTAGTACAAATTGTTTCCTTTCACTTAAGTTGGTAGAGGCTTTAGGATTTCATATTGAGATGCAGACCAAAAGAGCTATACAGATGGCTAATGGTAGGATACACTATGCTCAAGGGTGTATCGTGAATCTTGATTTTATCTTAGGACAACATAAGTTTTTGGTTACCTTCCATGTAATTGAAATGAGAGAATGTAAAATGGACTCGTTAGCTCATAACAGTGTCGTGATTGATTGTGAAAGTGGGATCCTTACTTTGAAAATAGAAGGGAAGGAACATCGTCTAGTAGGCAAGTGTAGTTCAGGTTTTTCTCCTATTTCTTCTATAAAGTTGATTAGGGCCATTTGAAAAGGTTGTGAGATATATTTGGTTTATATGCATGACCTTGAGGAGAAGAAGAAAGAAGAAGAAATACCAAAACCGCTTTTAGAACATGATATTCACACTTTTGCCTTTTGGATTGACAAATGATCTTGCAAGATTTATGTGTTTGATGAATAATGTGTTTCATGAAAATCTCGATGATATTAGTCTTTCTTGATGATATTTTTGTGTATTCTAAGGATAATGATGAACATGCATTGCATCTCGGGAAGACTTTACAGAAACTAAGAGAGCATAAACTATATGGTAAGATGAGTAATTGTTTTTTTTGCAAAAGTGGAAGTGAATTATTCAGGGAGAGTTGTTTCTAAGGAATGGATTCACATAGATCCTAAGAAAGTTAAAAGCATAGTTGATAGGCCTACACCCAAATGTGTGAGAGATGTGAGAAGATTCCTTGGTTTGGCACAATATGAGAGGGCACACATTAGGGAGTTTTCTCAAATTGCAAATCCTCTTGCAGAATTGACAAAGAAAAATAGAGAGTTCACATGGAACAGTGAGTGTCAAAATGCATTTGAAGAGTTAAAACAGAAAATTATTGAAAACTGTGTGCTAAAGATACCTGAGTTAGGGAAGCCATTTATTGTTGCACATGATGCTAATGGAAATCAAATCAGATGCGTAGTTTCACAAGGAGGGAGGGTAGTGGCTTATGAGTCAAGGAAATAACGAAACATGAATTAAATTATACAACACATGAGTTTGAAATGCTTGCACTTGTTCATGCACTTAAACATTGGAGACACTTATTGCTTGGAGTAAAGTTGGAATTAAGAACAAATCGTCAGAGCCTTAAATATATATTTACTCAACCGTTACTTGACAATAGACAAAGACGATGGATCGAATTGCTAAGTGAATATGATTTTGATATTAAATACTTAGCAAGAAAAGAAAACAAAGTGGTCGATGCTTTGAGTCGTAAACCTTTATGCAGTTCAATTTCTATTTTTCTTCAAATTTTGATATTGGAAAAGAATTAAAAGAAGATTTATTTTATGCAGCAATCTTGAAATTTCTGGGCACGAATCTAGGTTCTATGTTTCAGGGAAAAATTCATTTGAAAAATAATGATTTGTATTGTAATTTTCGTTACGTATTTCTTCAGAAACTGATTTGAAAGAAAAGATTATGCATGACTGTCATGATGCACCTTTCTCTGAACACCCTAGCTTTTCTAGGACTTATGAAAAAGTGAAAGCTTCATATTACTGGCCGCGTATGAAATATGATATAAGAAGATATGTGAAAGAATGTTTGAAATGTCAACAGATTAAAGCTGAATTTAAAAGGAGTCTTGGCATGTTACAACTATTAGATGTGTCTGATAAAAAATGGGAATCCATCTCTATGGATTTCATAACAAAGTTTCCAATGACTAGAAGTGCACATGATACCATCTTTGTTGTCGTGGACCGTCTTACAAAGATGGCACATTTTCTTCCCATGAGGAAAATTGATACAGCTTTGCATGTTGCTAAACTTTTCATAAAGAAATTTTTAGGTTACATGGTATACCAAAAAGTATAATTTCTGATAGGGATGCAAGGTTTACATCTAATTTTTTGCCATCGCATTCACTTTTAAATTCACAAAATCATGTTGAGATATCCAAACAGATGCTTGAAAACATGGATTTGGAGCTAAATAACGTAAGGAAAAACATGAAAGATGCTAAAAAACGTCAGAAACTATATCATGATATCAAAAAAAGACCGTTGGTTTTAGAATGAATGATCTGGTTTTTTTGAAAGTGAATCCTTCTAAATCATATCTGGTTTTAGGCAAAGATCGTCGATTGTCTCCACGTTATGCTAGTCCTTTTAAAATCTTAAAGAAAGTTGGTTCTGTTGCATATTGACTTGACCTTCCTAACACTTTAAAAATTCATCCAGTTTTCCATGTTGGATTACTTAAAAGTATGTTCCTAATGCTGATCATGTTTTGCACGACAAGTCTAAGTTGACGGAAGATGCCACTTTTGAGCTTGAACGAGAAGTTATAATGGATAGGAGAATTAGACATCTTAGGAATTGTGAAATAGTGGAAATTTTAGTTAAGTGGTTTGCATATCCTATTGAAGATTCAACATGGGTTGGTTTAGATGAGTTTATAAAACATTATCCTTCTTTCCAACTCTAAGGACAGAGTTCTTAAAAGAGGGGGAGAATTTTAAGATGCGATATTGATATTCCCTCTAACAAAAATGTGTAGGTAATAATGGAATTTTATGTTTAGGATATTCTGATCATGTCACTAAAATTTTGTAGCAATAAGTTTTTACATTCTCTCTCTAGAAAGTTGTTGCATGAAACTTGTGTGTTAAATCTGAGCATGAAGATGAAGGAATCTAAAAAAGTGTTGTATGAGAGAAAGGTAGAGTACTCTTAGTAGAAAAACTTTACCTGGTTGAATTTTTGTAGTTCCTATGTTTTAAGTCCCATTTGGTCCCATGAAGATAGGTTAACGAAGAGATTTTTCAAGTTTTTTCATCTCGCTCTAGAATTTCAGATTTTGTAGGTCCCAGAAGTGATATCTGGAAGCAGATTTGGACCTGAGGCATCTCACACTATTGTACAGATCTAAGAACTGAATATTTTTGTGTCTTACAAGCTTAAGCTTATTCCTCACCGTTTTTGAGTTACAGGGCTTGGAAAAGTGCCGTTTTCCAACACTTAAAAAAAACGCGAGAGATGCCTTCATTAATCTTATTCATGTTCACGGATTTAGAAAATGCACATGGGTATATGGGTTATTTTGGGTGATTGACGTGTGTGTGAATGTGTTGCAGGGATCGCCTCTATTTTTGCAGGTACCATTCTTGAGGTGGACATGAAAAGTATATGCATGGGTGGTTTGGAAGTCTTGCATGAGACATGCAAAAAGACGCTATCTTGGATTATGCTGATTCTAAGAGTGCATGTCTAGGAAGGCGTGTTTGGTCGTGTGCTGGAAAAAAGGTGGAGATCCAAGAAGATGAAGACTAGAAGATAAGGAAGAATGATGGTGGTACATTGATCACGATCGTTTTCGGCTTCTGAGATTACGATTGAGATTGAGATTGGGATTGAGATTGTGATTGTGGTTGAGATTGGGATTGAGATTGTGATTGTGATTGTGATTGATATTGGGATTAAGATCAGCTTGGGGGTGGTCAGGCAAATGAGGCTTCACCTTGAAGCTATTTGATAGATTTTGTAACACAGATCAGAACTACTTGAAAACCTGCACAGATAATAAAATTCTCTCTCTCCTTGTTCTGCGTATACTCTGTTTTTCTTCTTTATATCTTACTATGCCAAAGTCTATTATTCTGTGTGCGATTGTGATTCAAGATTAGGAGACTTGTTACAAGTGGTATGAGAGCGGAGTTGGATTCTGAGATAAGATGCAGGCTTTGAAGAAGAAGATAGAAGAACAAGAGGATTTATCCATAGATTGAATGCATAATTACATGAAGAAAGATCCAACAAGCAAAAAGAGGGTACCTGCAAATGCTTTCATGGACCTCAATGACGAAGGTGGCAATGGTGCAGGCACATCGAATGCATAGACGGCAATGTACAAGAAAGGATCTTGAAGCATGGATTGACGAACTTGAAGATTTCTTTAACCTATGCATATTTAGTGAGGATTCAAAAGCAAAGGTGGCAATTCTGTAGCTGTGAGGAGTCGCCAAACTATGGTGGAAATCATACATGCAGACAAGAACAGGTGAAGGTCCGATCCTCTGGAAAGAGTTTCGAGAGAAAGAAAAGAATTGTTATTGTTCTCCACATTATCGGATGGAAAAGAAAATGGAATTCTACTCTTTCAAGCAGTATGAGGATGATAGATATACCTTGTTTGTTGAAGAATATAAGGAGAAATTTTTGCATTTACATATGCACTAGAAGTTTCTAGAGATGCCCTAAAGAGAAAATTTATTGAGGGTTTGCAAGAAGAACTTTGGTATCAAGTAAAGGGGTCCGGATGTGTAGATTTTCTTGATGCAGTTGCAAAAGCATAAAACTTTGAGAAGATGGAGAAGTTTACTATGACAAAGGCATCCGAATCAAGGTTTATCTCAACAAGGCATCGACCCCCAAGACCTATTTCAATAAATCAAAATGGAGAGAAATTGACTAACTCTATTAATGGTCAAGGAGGAAAAACTAAGCCGAAGTAGATGGATATTCCTAAGAAACAAGAAGTTGTGCACTGGCAACATGATTCTGATTTCTTGGAGCGGTCTAAAAGATTGGGACTTTGCTTTTGATGTGGAGAACAAGGACATCGCACTTTTGAATGTCCAAACAAGGACATCAACCATTCTATGCAGGCAAAGATGGCTCATCTACAAGAAGAAAACATAACAATTGAGGAAGTGGATGATCAATGTAAGTGTTCTAACCCTAGACTTCAATGCATGACAACTTCTTCTCGTTAGAGGGCATAAGTGATTAGGATTATAGGGGACATATCCTCACATAAGGTTAGTTTCCTGATTGATTTGGGTAGTACAAATTGTTTCCTTTCACTTAAGTTGGTAGAGGCTTTGGGATTGCATATTGAGATGCAGACCAAAAGAGCGGTACAGATGGCTAATGGTAGGATACACTATACTCGAGGCTATATTAAGGATCTTGATTTTATTTTAGGAGAACATAAGTTTTTGGGTACCTTCCATGTAATTGAAATGAGAGAATGTGATGTCATCATCGGAATGGACTGGTTAGCTCATAATAGTGTCGTGATTGATTGTGAAAGTGGGATCCTTACTTTGAAAATAGAAGGGAAGGAACATTGTCTAGTAGGCAAGTGTAATTCAGGTTTTTCTCCTATTTCTGCTATAAAGTTGATTAGGGGTATTGGACAAGGTTGTGAGACATATTTGGTTTATATGCATGACCTTCAAGAGAAGAAGAATGAAGAAGAAATACCTGAATATGTTAGAAAACTTTTAGATGAGTATGTAGATGTATTTCCTAATGATCTATCGGGTATGCCCCCTCCTAGGAAAATTGACCATGCTATATGATCTATTGAAGAAGGGGTTGATAAGAGCTAGTGTTTCACCTTAGGGAGCACCTGTTTTGTTTTAGAAAAAAAAAGATGGCTCATAGAGACTTTGTATCGACTATAGGGGATTGAACAAGAAACCCATTAAGAACAAGTATCCACTTCCACACATAGATGAATTGCTCAGTCAATTGAGTGGTGCCACAATATTCACTAAAAGTGACATCAAATTAGAGTAAAGTCTGAGGACATACCCAAAACCACTTTTAGAACATGATATGGTTATTATGAGTTCATCGTTTTGCCTTTTGGATTGACAAATGCTCTTGCAACATTTATGTGTTTGATCAATAATGTGTCTCATGAATATCTGGATGAGTTTATATTAGTCTTTCTTGATTATATTTTTGTGTATTTTAAGGATAATGATGAACATGCATTGCATCTCAGGGAGACTTTACAGAAACTATGAGAGCATAAATTATATGGTAAGATGAATAATTGTTTTTTTGGCAAAAGGGGAAGTGAACTATTTGGAGAGAGTTGTGTCTAAGGAAGGGATTCACATAGATCGTGAGAAAGTTAAAAGCATAGTTGACTGGCTTACATCCAAATGTGTGAGAGATGTGAGAAGCTTCCTTGGTTTGACAGAATATGAGAGGGCACACATTAGGGAGTTTTCACAAATTGCAAATCCTCTTACAGAATTGACAAAGAAAAATAGAGAGTTCACATGGAACGATGAGTGTCAAAATGCATTTGAAGAGTTAAAACAGATAATTATTGAAAATTGTGTGCTAAATATACCAGAGTTAGGGAAGCCATTTATTGTTGCATGTGATGCTAATGGAAGTCAAACCGGATGCATATTTTCACAAGAAGGGAGGGTAGTGGCTAACGAGTCAAGGAAACTATGGAAACATAAATTAAATTATACAACACATGACTTGGAAATGCTTGTAGTTGTTCATGCACTTAAACATTGGATCCACTTATTGCTTGGAGTAAAGTTTGAATTAAGAACAGATCATCGGAGCCTTAAATATATATTTACTCAACCTTTACTTAAGAATAGACAAAAACGGTGGATCAAGTTGCTAAGTGAATATGATTTTGATATTAAATACTTAGCAGGAAAAGAAAACAAAGTGGCCAATGGTTTGAGTCATAAACCTTTATGGAGTTCAATTTCTATTTTATCCTTGCATTTTGATATTGGAAAGGAATTGAAAGAAGATTTATTTTATGCAGCAATCTTGAAATTTTTGCGTAGGAGTCCAGGTTCTATGTTTCATGGAAAATTTCATTTGAAAGATAATGATTTGTATTATAATTCTCATTTATGTATTTTTTCAGAATCTATTTTGAAAGAAAAGATTCCACATGACTCTCACGATGCACCTTTCTCTGCACACCCTCGCTTTTCTAGGACTTATGCAAAAGTGAAAGCTTCATATTACTGGCCGCACATGAAATATGATATAAGGAGGTATGTGAAAGAATATTTGAAATGTCAACAGATTAAGGCTGAATTTAAAACAAATCCTGGCATGTTACAACCATTAGATGTGCCTGATCAAAAATAGGAATCCATCTCTATGGATTTCATAACAAAGTTGCCTGTGAGTAGAAGTGGGCATGATATCGTCTTTGTTGTCGTGGACCATCTTACAAAGATGGCACATTTTCTTCCCATGAGGAAAACTGATATAGCTTTGCATGTTGCTAAACTTTTCATAAAAGAAATTTTTAGGTTACATGGTATACATAAAAGTATAATTTCTGATACGGATGCAAGGTTCACAACTAATTTTTGGAAAGCAATCTTTCAATCTATAGGAACAGAATTACACATGAGTACTGCATTTCATCTTCAAGCTGATGGTGAGATCGAGAAGGTTAACAGGGTGCTTGAGGATATGTTAGGTATGTATGTGAATGATAAGCAAAACAAATTGACTGAACATTTGCCTTTGGTTGAGTATACATATAGTAGTGCATGTCATTCCTCTATTAAGATGACACCTTTTGAAGCAATGTATGGCTATAATTTTTTATTGCCGCATTCACTTTTTAATTCACAAAATCAGGTTGAGATATCCAAACAGATGCTTGAAAACATGGACTTGGAGTTAAATAAGGTAAAAAATAAAACATGAAAGATGCTCACAAATGTCAGAAATTATATCATGATCTCAAAAAGAGACCCTTAGAATTTAAAACGAGTGATCAGTTTTTTTTTTTTAAAGTGAATCCTTCTAAATCAAATCTGGTTTTAGGCAAAGATTGTGGTTTGTCTCCACGTTATGATGGTCCTTTTAAAATCTTAAAGAAAGTTGGTTCTGTTGCATATTTACTTGACCTACCTAAGACTGTAAAAATTCATCCAGTTTTCCATGTTGGATTACTTAAAAAGTATGTTCCTAATGCTCATCATGTTTTGCAGGACAAGTCTAAGTTGAAGGAAGATGCCACTTTTTTGAGCTTGAACGAGAAGTTATAATGGATAGGAGAATTAGACATCTTAGGAATCGTGAAATAGTGGACATTTTAGTTAAGTGGTTTGCATATCCTATTGAAGATTCAACATGGGTTGATTTAGATGATTTTATGGAACATTATCCTTCTTTCCAACTCTTAGGAGAGAGTTCTTAAAAGAGGGGGAGAATTGTAAGATGCCATATTGGTTTTCCCTCCAAAAAAAAGTATAGATAATAATGGAATTTTATGTTTAGGATATTCTAATCATGTGAGTTAAATTTTGTAGCAATAAGTTTTTACATTCTCTCTCTAGAAGTTATCGCATGAAATTTGTGTGTTGTATGAGAGAAAGATAGAGTACTCTTAGTAGAGCAGCTTTACCTGATTGAAGTTTTTTGTAGTTCCTATGTTTTAAGTCCCATTTGGTCCCATGAAGATAGGTTAACGAAGAGATTTTTCATGTTTTTTCATCTCTCTCTAGGATTTCCGATTTTGCAAGGCCCAAAAGTGATATTTAGAAGCAAATTTGGACCTGAGGCATCTCTCACACTATTGTACAGATTTGAGAACTAAATATTTTTGTGTCTCACAAGATTAAGCTAATTCCTCACTGTTTTTGAGTTAGAGGGCGTGGAAAAGTACCGTTTTCCAACACTAAAAAAAAAGAGAGAGAGAAGCCTTCATTCATCTTATTCATGTTCGCCAATTTAGAAAAAGCACATGGGTATATGGGTTATTTCGGGTGATGGAGGTGTGTGTGAGTGTGTTGCAGGGATCGCCTCTATTTTTGTAGGTACAATTCTTGAGGTGGACATGAAAAGTAGATGCGTGGGTTGTCTGGAAGTCTTGTATGAGACATGCAAAAAGACGCTATCTTGGAGCATGCAGATTCTAACAGTGCATGTCTAGGAAGGCATGATTGGTTGTGCGCTGGCAAAAATGTGGAGATCTAAGAAGACGAAGACTAGAAGATAAGGAAGGACGATGGTGGTACATTGATGAGGATCGTTTTCAGCTCCTGAGATTACGATTGAGATTGAGATTGGGATTGAGATTGTTATTGTGATTGAGATTGGGATTTTGATCAGCTCAGGGGTGGTCCGCTGGATGAGGCTTCACGTTGAAGCTATTTGATAGATTTTGTAACGCAGATCAGAACTACTATAAAATTTGCACAGATAATAAAATTCTCTCTCTTCTTGTTCTGCGTATACTTTGTTTTTCTTCTTTATATGTTGTTGTGCCGAAGTTTATTATTCTATGTGGGATTGTGATTGAAGATTAGGAGACTTGTTAAAAGTGGTATCAGAGCAGAGTTGGATTTTAAGACAAGATGGAGGCTTTGAAGAAGAAGATAGAAGAACAAGAGGAGCTTATCCATACTGTGAATGCAAAATTACATAAAGAAATATCCAACAGACAGAAAGAGGGTATTACAAATGCTTTCATGGACCTCAACAATGAAGGTGGTAATGGTGCAGGCACATCGAACGCACGTAGAGCTAGACGACAATATGAGCCTGAAGATGATGATGATGATGCAAGTGAATCTGCACTTAAGCAAGTGTTTAAAATAGAAAATCTAAATGGATTTGGTGGTGAGAAGAAAACTGGAGAGGATCTTGAGGCATGGATTGAGGAACTTGAAGATTTCTTTAACCTACACGTATTTAGTAAGGAATCAAAGGCAAAGGTGGCAATTCTACATCTGCGAGGAGTCGCAAAACTATGGTGGAAATCATACATGTAGACAAGAACATGTGAAGGTTCGATTCTCTGGAAAGAGTTTCGAGAGCAAGCAGAGAGTTGTTATTGTTCTCCATATTATCAGATGGAGAAGAAAATGGAATTCTACTCTTTCAAGCAATATGAGGATTATAGATCTAACTTGTATGTTGAAGAATATAAGGAGAAATTTTTATGTGTACATAAGTATGCACTAGAAGTTTTTGGAGATGCCCTGAAGAGCAAATTTATTGAGGGTTTGCGAGAAGAACTTTGCTATTAAGTAAAGGGGTCTGGATGTGTAGATTTTCTTGATGCGATTGCAAAAGCAAAAAACTTTGAGAAGATGGAGAAGTTTACTATGAAAAAGGCATCCAAATCAAGGTGTATCTCAATAGGACATCGACCACCAAGAACTATTTCAATAAATCAGAATGGACAAAAATCGACTAACTCTATTAATGGTCGAGGAGGAAAAACTAAGCCGAAGGAGACGGATATGCCTAAGAAACAAGAAGTTGTGCACTGGCAACGTGATTCTGATTTCATGGAGTAGGCTAAAAACATTAGGACTTTGCTTTCGATGTGGAGAACAAGGACATCGCACTTTTGAATGTCCAAACAAGGCCATCAACCGTTCTATGCAGGTGAAGATGGCTTATCTACAAGAAGAAAACATAACAATTGAGGAAGCGGATGATCAAGGTAAGTGTTCTAACCCTAGAATTCAATGCATGACAACTTCTTCTCATTCAAGGGCATGAGTGATTAGGATTATAGGGGACATATCCTCACATAAGGTTAGTTTCTTGATTGATTCGGGTAGTACAAATTGTTTCCTTTCACTTAAGTTGGTAGAGGCTTTAGGATTGCATATTGAGATGCAGACCAAAAAAGTTCTACAGATGGCTAATGGTAGGATACACTATACTCTAGGTTGTAATATTGATTTTATGTAAGGAGAACATAAGTTTTTTCGGTACCTTCCATGTAATTGAAATGAGAGAATGTGATGTAATCATCGGAATAAATTGGTTAGCTCATAACAGTGTCGTGATTGATTGTGAAAGTGGGATCCTTACTTTCAAAATAGAAGGGAAGGAACATCATTTAGTAGGCAAGTGTAATTTAGGTTTTTCTCCTATTTCTGTTATAAAGTTGATTAGGGGTATTTGACAAGGTTGTGAGACATATTTGGTTTATATGCATGACCTTCAAGAGAAGAAGAAAGAAGAAGAAATACCTAAATATGTTAGAAAACTTTTAGCTGAGTACGCACATGTATTTCCTAATGATCTACCAGGTATGCTCCCTCCTAGGAAAATTGACCATTGTATAGACCTCTATGAGCCTTATTCTAGAGAACCTTATAGGTTCAATATTGATGAATTGAAAGAGTTGAAACTCCAACTGGATGATCTATTGAAGAAAGGGTTGATAAGACCTAGTGTTTCACCTTGGGAAGCACCTATTTTGTTTCAAAAAAAGAAAGATGGCTCATAAAGACTTTGTATCAGCTATAGGGGATTGAACAAGAAAACCATTAAGAACAAGTATCCACTTCCACACATAGATGAATTGGTGAAATCCATACACATTTGGAGAAGCATAGGAGCCAATGCTAGTGGTTAATTACCACTTTACTCTTTTGTAAAAGTCACATTTGACTTGGAATCTTTGTAAACACCTACCAAAAGGAACTCGTAGCAAAAGTTAGCTTTGATTAATGGAATATCTCCTATAATAGAGGAACACTTTTAGAAGAGAGCCAAAATTTGAATTCAAATTCAAATTGATAGTGAACTCTTATATAAACTCTAAGGAAAAAGTCGTGGGTAAGACTCATCATTCTTGAGCTCATCTCTGTCAATTCTGAGTGTGTGTGAGGCCTACACCCTACCCCAGACCTATCTACACCATTAGGCAATGATTTTCATGCCAATGGTATTGTATATAAGTGTTCATTAATACATATATCTACATTGTTCATTTTTGAGTTCTCTGTCATACTACTTGAAAGTTTGTCAACTTGTGGAGAGCATATCGCACTCATTTCTTCACCACATTCAAAAATCTAAAGCTCATTGGAATCAGCTCACAGTTGTCTACATGCTATCAAAATTTGAAGGATTTCTATTCAGTGATTTCACAGAAAAGCTTGTTGAGGTGATCACTAGTCAAAGTTACAACAGTCCTAAAAAATCGGGGGTAAAGGTTTACTTGCTAAATTGATTTCTCTGAGCATAGTTAGGCTTTTTAAGTGATATCACTTGGAATAGTTAGTTTACTAAGCTAATTAGATACCCCTAAAAGGAATTTTTCTAATTCCTACTGTGCTGGTGATACTGAGCAAAAGATCAAGCAGGTGTCAAGTCAAAAATAGAAGGTTTTCTTGGAAGCTTGAAGTTCAAAGTTGTCTGTCTTGATTCAATCTTTACATGCAGCATTTCCAAAGTACATAGCCCATTTTATGGTGTCATTGGAAATCTAAGGAGGTCCACTTATCAACTCTGAAGCATACAAGGGCTGGTACAAAGCAGGATTTGGCAGTACCTACTCAATCTCTTGGAGTGTCCATCCATCATTCCCAACAGTGGTATCAGAGCAAATTAAGGTAAAATGGAAGATGGTTTTCCTTCATTCATTGATAAATTGGACAAGAAAAACTATCAGGCATGGTCTCTAAGGATCAAGACATACCTACAAGGAAGGAGTCTTTATGGATACATCTCAGGAGATGAGGAATTGCCCTCATTCAAAACCAGAGGACTACCAACAAAGGAAGAACATGAAAAGCTCAACACATGGTGTGCCAAGGATGCATTAGCAAGGTCTTACTTAACTCCATCTTTGATTTTCTTGTGCTAAGATCAGATGGAGGAGGAGAGTACTTCTCTAATGAGTTTGAAGACTTCTTGCAGGACAGAGGCATTAAAAGAGAAATCACCACAAGGTATACTCATGAACAGAATGGGGTAGCTCAGACAAGAAATAGGTTGATTATTGAAACAGCTAGGTCTATGTTGTTGAAAAAAAGTTACCTAATTACCTCTAGGTAGAGAGTGTTTCTATTGCCACTTACCTCATAAATAGGTTACCATCTAAGTCCCTTGATGGGATGACACCCTATGAAGCATGGCATGGTAAGAGACCCTCACTTGATCATTGCAGGATTTTGGATGTGTAGCATATGTACACATTCCTTCTCAGATAAGAGGTAAGCTAGACCCTAAGGCTGAGAAGTGCATCTTTATTGGATATGATCTAAATCAGAAAGGTTACAGATTCTACAACCCTTCAAATAAGGGATTCATGGTTAGTAGAGATGTTGTCTTTGATGAAAATGATTCTTGGTATGAGAATGAATGCAGGAAGTTTAAACTACCCTATGACTTGGAGGAGGAGTTTCCAAGTCTTGCTAAGGAGGAACCTACTCAGAATGAAGACTCAACTTCAGATGATGAAGATATTATCAACCTTGAAGAGTTCAAGGCATGGAAGTCCAAGGGCAAAGTCAAAATGAAGAAGCTTGAAACATACCTGAATCTTCAAATCAATCAATCAGAAGATCACAAAGGGAGAGCAAAAAACCTATTAGATATGGGTATGATACATCTCTTGTTACTAAGCACTCTGTTTATCTTGCCAAAGACTTGTCAATTGAAGAACCAAGATCATATGAAGAAGCCATAACCAAGACAGAATGGAAGGAAGCTATGGATGAGGAGATTGAAGCACTCAAAGAAAGTGACACATGGGAGCTAGTACCAAAGAAAGAGTCCATGAAGGTAATTGGATCCAGATGGATCTATAAAATCAAAAGAAATTCTGATGAGTCAATTAACAGGTACAAAGCCAGATTGGTGGCCAAGGGTTTTGCACAAACCCAAGGCATTGACTATGAAGAGACACTCTCACCTAAGGCCAAGATGCCAACTATCAGAGTGTTGGTAAGTATGGCTGCATCAAAAAATTTGAACATGTATCAATTGGATGTCAAAAATGCTTTCTTGAATGGATGGATTTCAGAGGAGGTATATATGTCACAACCTCCTGGCTATGAGGACCAAACAAGGTAACATATGTGTGCAAATTGAATAAAGCTCTATATGGATTGAAGCAGGCACCTAGGGCATGGAATCACAGGTTGACCACATACCTTCAAGACCAAGGTTTTGTCATGAGCAAGGCAGACACTTCTCTATTCATCAAGAGAAGTAATTTAGAGGTAATATACCTATGTGTATATGTTGATGATATCATACTTACAGGTAATGATGTCAATGGAATCAGGCAAATCAAGAACCAGATGATGAAGGAGTTCAAGATCAATGACCTTGGTCTACTAAAATACTTTCTTGGACTTGAGTTAGTTTATACTAACTCTGGAATATATATCACCAAGAAAAAATACATACAGGATATGTTGAAGAAGTTTCATTTGCAGGATGCCAAAGTTGCAAGTACTCCAATGGAGGTAAACCTAAAACTAAGTGCCCATGAAGGTGATGAAATTGATGATATTACAGGTTATCAAAGCATTGTGGGTAGCTTGAATTATGCTACCTTAACAAGGATAGATATTGCATATGGAGTTAGTGTGCTAAGTCAGTTTATGCACAAGCCTAGAGAACCTCACATGGAGGCTGCCAAGAGAATCTTGAAGTATCTCAAGGGTACACAAAATCATGGTTTGTATTTCCCTTACACTTCAGATTTAGATATCAAGATTTATTCAAATGCAGATTGGGTAGGATGCAAGGATGATAGGAGGAGCACTTCTGGATACATTTCATTTGCAGGTGATAAACCAATATCATGGTCTTCAAAGAAGCAACCTATTGTTGCTTTATCTTCTACAGAGGTAGAGTATAGCTAATGCCACTCAAGAAGCCATATGGATCAAGCTATTGTTTACATAATTGGGCTTATATACTAGGTCACCATTGATCTTTGGAGACAATACAAGCTCACTTCACCTTGCAGCTAATCCTATCTATCATGCTAGGACCAAACATATAGAGGTCCATTACCATTATGTGAGAGAAAAGCTATTAAGCAAGGACATTCAACTCACTTATGTATCAACCAACACACAGTGTGCAAATTTGTTAACTAAAGCTTTGGATGGAACCAAACTTTGCAGGTTCAAATCATTGATTGGATTGCAGGACATACATGAAGATTGAAGGATGAAGACCAAGCCAAAAATGTTTGGCTTGAGGGGGAGCTCTTGGTACAAGTCACAAGCCTACACATTTGGCTTGAAGGATACCTTGAAGTCCATACACATTTGGAGAAGCATAGGAACCAATGCTAGCGGTTAATTACAACTTTACTCTTTTGTAAATGTCACATTTGACTTGGAATCTTTGTAAACACCTACCAAAAAGAACTCGTAGAAAAAGTTAGCTTTGATTGATGGAATACCTCGTATAATGGAGGAACACTTTTAGAGGAGAGCCAAAATTTGAATTCAAATTCAAATTGATAGTGAACTCTTATATAAACTCTAAGGAAAAAGTCATGGGTAAGACTCATCATTCCCAAGCTCGTCTCTGCCAGTTTTGAGTGTGTGTGAGGCCTACACTCTAGCCCATGCCTATCTACACCATTAGGCAATGATTTTCATGCTAATGGTATTGTATACAAGTGTTCATTAAAGCATATATCTACATTGTTCATTTCGGAGTTCTCTGTCATACTACTTGAAAGTCTGTCAACTTGTGGAGAGCATATCTCACTCATTTCTTCACCAAATACAAAGATCTAAAGCTTGTTGGAATCAGCTCAAAGTTTTCTACGTGCTATCAGTATTTGAAGGATTTTTTCAGCCATTTCAGAGAAAAGCTCGTCGAGATGATCACTAGTCAAAGTCTGCAACAGTCCTAAAAAATTGGGGGTAAAGGTTTACTTGCTAAATTGATTTTTCTGAGCATAAATAGTATTTTTAAGTGATATCACTTGGAATAGTTAGTTCACTAAGCTAATTAGACACCCTTAAAAGGAATTTTTCCAATTCCTACAGTGCTGCTCATACTAAGCAAAAGATCTAGCAAGTGTCAAGTCAAAAATAGAAGGTTTTCTTGGAAGCTTGAAGTTCAAAGTTGTCTGTCTTGATTCAATCTTTACATACATCATTTCCAAAGTACATAGCCCATTTTATGGTATCATTGGAAAGCTAAGGAGTTCCACTTATCAACTCTGAAGCATGCAAGGGCTGGTACAAAGCAGGATTTGGCAATATCTACTCAATCTCTTGGAGTGTCCATCCATCATTCCCAACATATTATTGTTCGTGCAAGGCAATCAACAATTGAAGTTTTGGGTGAAGAATTGAAGTCAAGGACTGAAGAAAAGACCAAGTCATAATGCATGAAGGAAGTGCATATTCAGAAGATGAAGATGTGTACACATATGTACATTAATTTAGAGACAGCTCATATATATCTTTTGTATGGTCATAAGCTTGTACATATATGGCTATATATATATAAGTAAAAAGTTGGGGCAAATATGAGAGAGCATGTGAATAGAGAAATTGGTAGTTGTATGAGTCATTAGACATCTTAGAAGTGAGTAGAATCTCTCTCATCACTCAGTTGTAAAATTCCTTCAGGAATGAAAGAAAATTGCGCCCGATGTTTTTGTGCATTCTCCTTCTGTACTTGATCATTTCAAGAATCCTTTTGTAGATATCTAAGTCCATAGTTAATGAGTCTATGGTTAAAGTTTGAGAGCCTAATTGTAAACAGGCTGTGAGAATTATGAGTAGGAACATTCATATGTGAAGAAGTGTTCACTGTTTCCTGAAACAGGCACAATCTCGATGGTCAATATTTGATCATTTCTCAATGCACAGGTTAAAATTTTGTATGAATAAGGAGTCAGAATTTAAGTTAGAAGGTAATCCATCTATGGCTAAAAGCATTTGTATAAACGGGTTCTAGATTGAGAGAACCAAGTGTTAGAAGTTACAGGTGTCTGAATCAACTTTTCAGAAGAGCAGTTTTAGACATAGGTAACTTGTTGAGATCATTTCTCAAGATCTACTTTATCTTTGGGAGTGATTCAACTTGGAGAAGGTGCGCAAACTGTAGGCAACACCTTGTGCAAAGTTTCATCAAAAACTTTACACAATTGATAAGTTAATGAGAGAGATATGTGCAGCAGACTTTGTGTGTAGTCATCTCTTTCACAGGTTTTTTAAAATCTTCATAATTGATCATTGATCCTCTAAAATTGGTGAAGTTTTGAGTTACTCTTGTTATAGACGTGCTCTAACTTCAAGAGTAGCTTGTTCTTTTGGATATTAATACTCTCCATTAGTGGTATCAGAGCAGGAAGCATCAGAATTGAAGAAAGGAGGATCCCGACTGCTGCAGTCATAAAGAATTCAACATCTGAAGGTTCAAAAGGTGAAAGCTTAAGAGCAAAGCTTGAGAAAGAGGCCATACGACATCAAGGAAGACAAAAGGAGTATCATTCAAAGAAAAGGTACATCTATTACTCATAAAGTTTGAAGAATTCAATACACACGTGAAGAAAGGATGGGAGATTCTCTTCAGATAGAGAAGTTGGATAGAGAGAACTATCCAGCATGGTCAATGAGGATGGAAGCTCATCTTATGAGCAAAGACTTGAAAGCTTATATTACAGGTGAAGAAGAAAAGCCTCAACTCAGAGATCCTAGTGTTCCAACTAGGGAGGAATTATCAGATTTGAAGAATTGGATGGAGAAAGATGCTCAAGCTAGGAGCATTATCTATATGGCAGTCAATGACTACTTGCTACCTCATATTAGAGGTCTTGAAAGTGCAAGTGATATATGGAATGCTTTGGAGGAACATTTCCAAAACACCACAAAGTCAAGGAAGGCATCCTTGTGGGCAGAATTTACCACTTTCAAGAAGAAGGCCTCTCAATCCATCTCAGACTATGTAACAAGGATGAAGGACATTGCAGATGCATTAGGAGTAGTTGCTGAAGACATTGAGGAGGATAAATTGGTAAGGCAAATCCTCACAAGTTTGAGAGGTGATGACAAATGGAAGCCATTCATTTTGTCTACTGAATTATCACTTGATCATTTTACTCCTGACTTAAATCAATTGCTAGGACATATGTTAACCTTTGAGCAGGATTTCAAAGGTGAAGGTGACAAGAGTACAGGTCATGCAATGTATTGAAAGGATAAGAAGAAGAATATCAAACGAAAGCAACAAGCAAATGAGGATGAAGGTACAACTAGCCAAGCTAACTTCCTAAGAGGAAGAGGAGGTGGCAAAGGTAGAGGAAGAGGCAAGAGTAATAAAGAAGTCAAAGCTTGCTGGATTTGTGGTAAGACAAATCACTTAGCTAATGATTGTTGGCATAATACTTAGAGTAATGGTGGATATAATCAGAACTTTAATTCAAGAGGAAGAGGTGGTAGAAATCAAAGAGGTAATTTCAGAGGTAGAGGTAGTAGAGGTTACTTTGGAAGAAATGCAGGTAGAGGATTCTAAGGCCAACAATACAACAAGACCTACTACAATTATGCTTCAGATCAGAAGGAAGATTCAACATTGATAATGAATGCAACTTGTGAAAGGCAAAGTGAAGATCAAAGAGTCTTCTACATTGACTCAGGATATAGTAATCATCTGAGTGGTAACATAGCCTTGATCACTAATTTGGAAAATAAGGTAACTAATCATGTAGTTCAAACAGGTGATAATACAAAGCACAATGTGAAGTCAATTGGATCAGTGAAGGCCAAGGATGGAAGTACTCTCTTGAGTAAGGTTTTGTATGTTCCTACAATTCCTAAAAATCTGATAAGTGTAGGACAAATTGTTGAAAAGGGTTATGAAGTTAGGTTCATTAATGAAGGAGTGTTTGTGGAAGACCCTAGCAATGGGTATAAACAAATTGTTTCAAGGAAGAAAGAAGGAAGATTGTTCACATTGAAGATTCAAGGTAATGTTGGTCATGCCTTGTTCACTTATGGTGGACATAAGATCTCTAAGTTAGATCTTTGGCATAAGAGGCTTGGACATTTTAATGAAAGAGGTATCAACGATATGGTTAACAATGGTTCAGTGCTTGGATTTCCTAATGTTGCAGGTCAACATATGACATAAAGATGTGAAGCATGTCAATTAGGTAAGGCTCATAAGAAATCTTATTCCAAGCATGGTTTTATGTATTCAGAGAAGCTTGAATTGGTACACACAAATGTGTGGGGACCATCAAAGGATTTCAGTATCAATGGTTCAAGGGACTATGTGATTTATGTTGATGATGCTACCAGATGGATCACTATCTATGTGATCAAAGATAAGTCAGAGATGTTCAATACATTTAAATATTATCATGTGTATGCAGAGAGAATTATAGGTCATAAGTTGAAGAGACTAAGGTCAGATGGAGGGGGAGAGTATTTCGCTAATGAGTTCAGTGATTACTTGTGGAATGCAGGTATAAAAAGGGAAATTACTTGCAGGTACTCTCCTCAATAAAATGGTGTAGCAGAAAGAAGAAATAGAACTCTTGTTGAGTTTGCAAGGTCAATGATGAAGGAGAAAAATTGCCCAAATTACTTGTGGGTTGAGGATGTAAATACAGCTACTTATTTGGTCAATAGGTTACCATGTAAAGCTTTGTAGGGTATGACACCATATGAGGCATGGTGGGGTAAGAGACCTACTCTAGACCATTGCAAAGTATTTGGATGTTTGGCATATGCATATGTGCCATCACAATTGGGGCATAAATTGGAGCCTAAAGCAGAAAAATATGTGTTTATTGGATATGATGATAAGCAGATGGGATATAGGTTGTGGAGTCCATCCACAAAACAATTCATTGTATCTAAGGATGTTACATTTTGATGAGCAAGGTACTTGGTATGCAGGTACAATCAATATTTATGCAGGTGATGAATAAATTGTGGATCAAAAGAAAGGTAAATCAAAGGTTCAAATATTTGATGAAGAGAAGAACAATGAAGTACAGGTTGAAGTTGAAGAAGTGCCAAGGTTTGATCCAAAAACTTCAAGTGGAGAACTCAGAAGGTCAACAAGGCACAAATGGCAACCTACAAGGTATAGCTATGACACTTCTTTTTTGGCTACCAAAGATTATGCTTATATGGTAAAGGTAGATGAAGACCCTTCTACATATGAAGAGGCAAAAGGTAAGGAAAATTTAGAGAAAGCTATGCAGGAAGAGTATGATGCATTGATGGAGAATCAGACTTGGGATTTGGTTCCTAAACCAAATATTGAGAAGATTATTGGATGCAAATGGGTCTACAAGACAAAGAGGTTTGCAGATGGAAGTGTGTCTAAGTATAAAGCTAGACTAGTTGTGAAGGGTTTTTGCTCATACATATGGTATAGATTATGATGAGACTTATAGTCCTGTGGCAAAGATGACAACTACCAGGACACTCATAGCTATTGCTGCATGTAAATGTTGGAAGTTATGTCAATTAGATGTGAAGAATGCTTTTTTAAATGGTTATATTTCAGATGATGTTTTCATGGAGCAACCACAAGGATTCAGAGATGGAAGGTATCCAGATCATGTATGTAAGCTCAAGAGAGCTTTGTATGGTTTGAAGCAGGCCCCAAGGGCATGGAACTATAGAATTGTAAAGTTCTTGAAAGAACTTGGATTCCAAGTATCTAAAGCAGATAGTAGCTTGCTTGTCAAAGCAAGTGATGATGGGTTCATATACATGTGCATATATGTTGATGATATAATTCTTACAGGTACATATGAGAAAGGCTAGCCTAAAGAAGCAAATGGAGAAAGAGTTCAAAATCAGTGACTTGGGATACTTGTCATATTTCTTGGGCATGGAGATCTCATATACTCAACATGGAGTGTATGTAACTCAAGAAAGGTATTTGAGAAACTTGTTGATCAAGTTTAAGATGAATGATTGCAGGGTAGCACCTACTCCAATGGAGGTGAATAAAAAATTGAGCAGATATGGAGGTGAAGAGTTCAAGGACATGAAACTATATGAGAGTTTGGTTGGTAGTCTGATCTATGATACATTAACTAGACCTGACTTGTCATATGCAGTTGGAGTATTATCTCAATTAATGCATTGCCCTAGGAAAGAACATTGGATTGCAGGTCAAAGAGTGTTGAGGTACATTAAGGGTACACTCAAAGAAGGTTTGTATTATGGTTTTACATCAGATACAAACATCAAGATTTATAGTGATACAGATTGGGTAGGTAATCCTGATGATAGGAGATCAACATATGGAAACTTGTGTTATGTGGGAGATAAGTTAATTTCTTGGTGTTCAAAGAAGCAACACACAGTTGCTTTGCCATCTACAGAAGCAGAGTACAAAGGGATGGTTGAAGCTGCAAAGGAAGTGATATGGCTTAAGACTCTTATGAAGAGTTTTGATATCATTCAAAGTACACCCACTATTCATGGAGATAATATGAGTTCATTGTATTTAGCTACTAACCCTGTTTTTCATGCCAGGACTAAACACATTGAGATTGAGTACCATTTCTTAAGAGAGAAGGTGATGGATAAAGAGATTGAAGTCATACATACTTCAACAAAAGATCAGATAGCTGATATGCTAACCAAAAGCTTGGATGGACCAAAGCTACAAAGATTTAAAGACATGGCAGGTATAAAGAAGACAGAGAAAACCTCAATTGATGATTGAGGGGGAGCTGTTGGTGCAGGGCAATCAACAGTTGAAGTTTTGGGTGAAGAATTGAAGTCAAGGACTGAAGAAAACACCAAGTCATGAAGCATGAAGGAAGTGCATATTCAGAAGATGAAGATGTGTACACATATGTACATTAATTTAGAGACAACTCACATATATATTTTGTATGGTCATAAGCTTGTACATATATGGCTATATATATAAGTAAAAAGTTGGGGGAATATGAGAGATCATGTGAATAGAGAAATTGGTAGTTGTATGAGTCATTAGACATCTTAGAAGTGAGTAGAATCTCTCTCATCACTCAGTTGTAAAATTCCTTCAAGAATGAAAGAAAACTGCACCCGATGTTTCTGTGCATTCTCCTTCTATACTTGATCATTTTAAGAATCCTTTTGTAGATGTCTAAGTCCATAGTTAATGAGTCTATGGTTAAAGTTTGAGAGCCCTAATTGTAAACAAGCTGTGAGAATTATGAGTAGGAACATTCGTATGTGAAGAAGTGTTCACTGTTTCCTGAAATAGGCACAATCTCGATGGTCAATGATTTGATCATTTCTCAGTGCACAGGTTAAAGTTTTGCATGAATAAGGAGTCAAAATTTAAGTTAGAAGGTAAGCCATCTATGGCTAAAAGCATTTGTATAAAAAGATTGAGAGAACCAAGTGTTAGAAGTTACAGGTGTCTGAATCGACTTTTCAGAAAAGCAATTTTAGACATAGGTAACTTGTTGAGATCATTTTTCAAGATCTACTAAACCTTTTGGAGTGATTCAACTTGGAGAAGGTGCGCAAACTATAGGCAACACCTTGTGCAAAGTTTCATAAAAAACTTTACACGATTGATAAGTTAATGAGAGAGATATGTGTAGCAGACTTTTTGTGTAGTCATCTCTTTCACAGGTTTTTTAAAATCTTCATAATTGATCATTGATCCTGTAAAATTTGTGAAGGTTTGAGTTACTCTTGTTATAGAGGTGCTCTAACTTCAAGAGTAGCTTGTTCTTTTGGAGATTAACACTGTCCATCAATTATTCTATGTGGGATTGTGATTCAAGATTAGGAGACTTGTTACAAGTGGTATCAGAGTGGAGTTGGATTCTAGAACAAGATGCAGGCTTTGAAAAAGAAGATAGAAGAAGAAGAGGATCTTATCCGTAGATTGAATGCAAAACTACATAAAGAAAGATCCAACAAACAAAAGAGGGTACTGCAAATGCTTTCATGGACCTCAATGATGAAGGTGGTAATGGTGCAGGCACATCGAACGCACGTAGAGCTAGATGATAACGTGAACCTGAAGATGATGATGATGTAGGTGAATTTGAACTTAAGCAAGTGTTTAAAATAGCAAAATTAAATGAATTTGATGGTGAGAAGAAAACTGGAGAGGATCTTGAAGCATGGATTGAGGAACTTGAAGATTTCTTTAAGTTGCATGTATTTAGTGAGGAATCAAAAGCAAAGGTGGCAATTCTGCATCTACAAGGAGTTGTAAAACTATGGTGGAAATCATACATGCAGACAAGAACATGTGAAGGTCCTATCCTATGGAAAGAATTTTGAGAGCAAGCAGAGAATTCTTATTGTTCTCCACATTATCAAGTGGAAAAGAAAATGGAATTCTACTCTTTCAAGCAATATGAGGATGATAGATATAACTTGTATGTTGAAGAATATAAGGAGAAATTTTTGTGTTTACATAAGTACGCACTATAAGTTTTTGGAGATGCCCTAAAGAGCAAATTTATTGAGGGTTTGCGAGAAGAACTTCCCTATCAAGTAAATGATGGAGAGTGTTAATCTCCAAAAAAACAAGCTACTCTTGATGAAGTTAGAGCACCTCTATATCAAGAGTAACTCAAAACCTTCACCAATTTAAAGGATCAATACTTAATTTCCAAATTCTTGAACAAACTGTGAAGGAGATGACCACACAGAAAGTCTACTGCACATAACTCACTCATTCACTTACCAATTGTGTAAATTTTTTGATAAAACTTAGAACAAGGTGTCACCTATAGTTTGCATACCTCCTTCAAGTTAAATCATTCCAAAAGACTTAGTAGATCTTGAGTAACAAGTCACCTATGTCTAAAACTGTAATTCTTTACAGTCGACTTTGACACTTGCAACTTCTTAAGCTTGGTTGTCTCAAAGTAGAATCCGTTTATGCAAATGCTTCTAGCCATAGCTGGCTTACCTTCCAGCTTAGATTTTGACTCCTCATTTGTGCAAAACTTTACACTGTGCACTGAGAAATGATCAATTCTTTGATAAGCGAGATTGCGCCTCTTTCAGAAGACACTCAACACTTCTTCACATATGAATGTTCCTACTCATAATTCTCACAGCCTGTTTACAATTAGGCTCTGAGACTTTAACCATAGACTCATTAACTATGGAATAAGACATCTATAAAAGGATTCTTGAAATGATCAAGCACAGAAGGAGAACACTCAAAAAAATCGGGGGCAACTTTTCTTCATTACTGGAAAACTTTACATCTGGATGAGAGAGCTATTCTACACACTTCACAAGTGTCTAATGACTTCTAATTCTCATCAATTCTTTTCTTCACACACTCTCTCATATTTGCCCCGACATTTTCTTTGTATATATAGGCAAATATTTACAAGCTCATGACCATACAAAAGTATAAGATGAACTGACTCTAAATTAATGAACATATGTATACACATCTTCATCCTCTGAATATATACTTTCTCCATGCTTCATAACTTGATCTTTTCTTCAGTCCTTGACTTCCAAACCTTCATCAAAACTTCAATTGTTGATTGCAGGCATCCGGATGTGTAGATTTTCTTGATGCGGTTGCAAAAGCAGAAGACTTTTGAGAAGCTGGAGAAGTTTACTATGAAAAAGGCATCCAAATCAAGGTTTATCTCAACAGGACACGACCCCCAAGAACTATTTCAATAAATCAGAATGGATAGAAAGCGACTAACTCTACTAATGATCAAGGAGGAAAAACTAAGTTGAAGCAGATAGACATGCCTAAGAAACAAGAAGTTGTGCACTAGCAACATGATTCTGATTTCTTAGAGCGGGCTAAAAGATTGGGACCTTGCTTTCGATGTGGAAAACAAGGACATCACACTTTTGAATGTCCAAATAAGACCATCAACCATTCTATGCAGGCGAAGATGGCTCATCTACAAGAAGAAAACATAACAATTGAGGAAGTGGATGATCAAGGTAAGTGTTCTAACCCTAGACTTCAATGCATGACAACTTCTTCTCATTCAAGGGCATCACTGATTAGGATTATAGGGGACATATCCTCACATAAGGTTAGTTTCTTGATTGATTCGGGTAGTACAAATTGTTTCCTTTCACTTAAGTTGGTAGAGGCTTAAGGATTGCATATTGAGATGCAGACCAAAAGAGCTGTACAAATGGCTAATGGACTATACTCGAGGTTGTATTGAGAATCTTGATTTTATCTTAGGAGAACATAAGTTTTTGGGTACCTTCCATGTAATTGAAATGAGAGAATGTGATGTAAGCATCGGAATGGACTAGTTAGATCATAACAGTGTCGTGATTGATTGTGAAACTGGGATCCTTACTTTGAAAATAGAAGGGAAGGAACATCGTCTAGTAGGCAAGTGTAATTCATGTTTTTCTCCTATTTCTGCTATAAAGTTGATTAGGGGTATTTGACAAGGTTATGAGACATATTTGGTTTATATGCATGACCTTCAAGAGAAGAAGAAAGAAGAAGAAATATCTAGATATGTTAGAAAACTTTTAGATGAGTACGTAGATGTATTTCCTAATGATCTACGGGGTATGCTCCCTCTTAGGAAAAATGACCATGCTATAGACCTCTATCCACGAAGTGCACCTTATTCTAGAGCACCTTATAGGTTCAATATTGATGAATCGAAAGAGTTGAGACTCCAACTAGATGATCTATTGAAGAAGGGATTGAGAAGACCAAGTGTTTCACCTTTGGGAGCACCTCTTTTGTTTCAGAAAAAGAAAGATGGCTCATACAGACTTTGTATCAACTATAGGGGATTGAACAAGAAACCCATTAAGAACAAGTATCCACTTCCACACATAGATGAATTGCTAAGTCAATTGAGTGGTGCCGTAGTATTCACTAAAATTGACTTAAGATCAAGATATCATCAAATTAGAGTAAAGTCCGAGGACATACCCAAAACCGCTTTTAGAACACGATATGGTCATTATGAGTTCACAGTTTTGCCTTTTGGATTGACAAATGCCCCTTCAACATTTATGTGTTTGATGAATAATGTGTTTCATGAATATCTCGATGAATTTATATTAGTCTTTCTTGATGATATTTTTGTGTATTCTAAGGATAATGATGAACATGCATTGCATCTCAGAAAGAATTTACAAAAACTAAGAGAGCATAAACTATTTGGTAAGATGAGTAATTGTTTTTTTTGCAAAAAGGGACGTGAATTATTCAGGGAAAGTTGTTTCTAAGGAAGGGATTCACATAGATCTTGACAAAGTTAAAAGCATAGTTGACTCGCCTACACCCAAATGTGTGAGAGATGTGAGAAGCTTCCTTAGTTTGGCACAATATGAGAGGGCACACATTAGGGAGTTTTTTCAAATTGCAAATCCTCTTACATAATTGACAAAGAAAAAGAGAGAGTTCACATGGAACGATGAGTGTCAAAATGCATTTGAAGAGTTAAAATAGAAAATTATCAAAAATTGTGTGCTAAAGATACCTGAGTTAGAAAAGCCATTTATTGTTGCATGTGATGCTAATGGAAGTCAAATCAGATGCGTACTTTTACAAGAAGGGAGGGTAGTGGCTAATGAGTCAAGGAAACTAAGGAAACATGAATTAGATTATACAACACATGACTTGGAAATGGTTGCAGTTGTTCATGCACTTAAACATTGGAGACACTTATTGCTTGGAGTAAAGTTTGAATTAAGAACAAGTCATGAGAGCCTTAAATATATATTTACTCAACCTTTACTTAACAATAGACAAAAATGATGGATCAAATTGCTAAGTAAATATGATTTTGATATTAAATACTTTGCAAGAAAAGAAAACAAAGTAGCTGATGCTTTGAGTCATAAACCTTTATGCAGTTCAATTTCTATTTTATCCTTGAATTTTTATATTGGAAAAGAATTAAAAGAAGATTTATTTTATGTAGCAATCTTGAAATTTCTCAGCACGAATCCAGGTTCTATGTTTTAAGGAAATTGTCATTTGAAAAATAATGATTTGTATTGTAATTCTCGTTTATGTATTTTTTCAGAATCTATTTTGAAAGAAAAGATTCTATATGACTATCATGATGTACCTTTCTCTACACACCCTAGCTTTTTTAGGACTTATGCAAAAGTGAAAGCTTCATATTATTGGCCACCTATGAAATATGATATAAGGAGGTATGTGAAAGAATGTTTGAAATGTCAACAAATTAAGCCTGAATTTAAAAGGAGTCCTGGCATGTTACAACCATTAGATGTGTTTGATAAAAAATGGGAATCCATCTCTATGGATTTCATAACAAAGTTACCTGTGACAAGAAGTGGGCATGATACCATCTTTGTTGTCGTGGACCGTCTTACAAAGATGGCACATTTTCTTCCCATGAGGAAAACTGATGCAGCTTTGCATGTTGCAAAACTTTTCATAAAAGAAATATTTAGGTTACATGGTATACCTAAAAGTATAATTTCTGATAGGGATGCAAGGTTTACATCTAATTTTTGGAAAGCAACCCTTCAATCTATAGGAACAAACTTACACATGAGTACTGCATTTCATCCTCAAATTGATGATGAGACCAAGAGGGTTAACAAGGTGCTTGATGATATGTTACGTATGTATGTGAATGATAAGCAAAACAATTGGACTGAATATTTGCCTTTGGTTGAGTATGCATATAATAGTGCATGGCATTTCTACATTAAGATGAAACCTTTTGAAGCAATGTATATACGCCTATAATTATTTGCTGCTGCATTCACTTTTTAATTCACAAAGTCAGGTTGAGATATCCAAATAGATGCTTGAAAACATGGATTTGGAGCTAAATAAGGTAAGGAAAAACATGAAAGATGCTCAAAAATGTTAGAAATTATATCATGATCTCAAAAAGAGACCCTTGGAATTTAGAACGAATGATCTGGTTTCTTAGAAAGTCAATTCTTCTGAATAAAATCTGGTTTTAAGCAAAGATCGTCGATTGTCTCCAGGTTATGCTGATCCTTTTAAAATCTTAATGAAAATGGGTTCTATTGCATATTTACTTGACCTGGCTAACACTTTAAAAATTCATCTAGTGTTCCATGTTGGATTACTTAAAAAGTATGTTCCTAATGCTGATCATGTTTTGCATGACAAGTCTAAGTTGAAGGAAGATGCCACTTTTGAGCTTGAACCAGAAGTTATAATGCATAGGGGGAGAATTGTACGATGCCATATTGATTTACCCTCTAAAAAATAAGTGTAGGTAATAATGGAATTTTATGTTTAGGATATTTTGATCATGTCAGTAAAATTTTGTATCAATAAGTTTTTACATTCTCTCTCTAGAAAGTTATCACATGAAATTTGTGTGTTAAATTTGAGCATGAAGATGAAGGAATCTGAAAAAGTTTTGTATGAGAGAAAGGTAGAGTAGTCTTAGTAGAAAAACTTTACCTGATTGAATTTTTTGTAGTTCCTATGTTTTAAGTCTCATTTGGTCCCATGAAGATAGATTAACGAAGAGATTTTTCATGTTCTTTCATCTCTCTCTAGAATTTTCAATTTTGTAGGGTGCAAAAGTGATATCTAGAAGCAGATTTGGACCTAAGGCATCTCTCACACTATTGTACAGATTTAGGAACTGAATATTTTTGTGACTCACAAGCTTAAGCTAATTCCTCACCATTTTTGAGTTACAGGGCTTGGAAAAGTGCCGTTTTCCAACACTTAAAAAAAATAAAAAAGAGAGAGAGAAGCCTTCATTCATCTTATTCATGTTC
>CM035434.1:42111462-42113962 GCA_020310875.1 Ceratopteris richardii
TTGCTAGGACATATGCTAACCTTTGAGCAGGATGTCAAAGGTGAAAGTGATAAGAGTACATGTCATGCAATGTATTCAAAAGATAAGAAGAAGAATATCAAAGGGAAGCAACAAGCAAATGAAGATGAAGGTACAACTAGCTAAGCCAACTTCCTAAGAGGAAAAGGAGGTGGCAAAGGTAGAGGAAGAGGTAGGAGTAATAAAGATGGAGTCAAAGCTTGCTGGATTTGTAGTAAAACAAATCATTTAGCTTATGATTGTTGGCATAATACTCAGAATAATGGTGGATATAATCAAAACTTTAATTCAAGAGGAAGAGGTGGCAGAAATCAAAGAGGTAATTTTAGAGGTAGAAGTAGTAGAGGTTACTTTAGAAGAAATGCAGGTAGAGGATTCCAAAGTCAACAATACAACAATACCTACTACAATTATGCTTCAGATCAGAAGGAGGATTCAACATTGATAATGAATGCAACTTGTGAAAGGCAAAGTGAAGACCAAAGAGTCTTCTACATTGACTCAGGGTGTAGCAATCACCTGAGTGGTAACATAGCTTTGATGACTGATTTGGAGAATAAGATAACTAATCATGTAGTTCAAACAGGTGACAATACAAAGCACAATGTGAAGTCAATTGGATCAGCGAAGGCCAAGGATGGTAGTACTCTCTTGAGTAAGGTTTTGTATGTTCCTACAATTCCTAAGAATCTGATAAGTGTAGGCCAAATTGTTGAAAAAGGTTATGAAGTTAGGCTCACTAATGAAGGAGTGTTTGTGGAAGACCCTAGTAATGGGTATAAACAAATTGTTTCAGGGAAGAAAGAAGGAAGATTCTTCACATTGAAGATCCAAGGCAATGTTGTTCATGCCTTGTTCACTTATGGAGGATATAAGATCTCTGAGTTAGATCTTTGGCACAAAAGGCTTAGACACTTTAATGAAAGAGGTATCAAAGATATGGTTAATAATGGTTCAGTGCTTGGATTGCCTAATGTTGCAGGACAACATATGACATACAGATTTGAGGCATGTCAATTAGGTAAGGTTCATAAGCAATCTTAATCCAAGCATGGTTTTATGTATTCAAAGAAGCTTGAATTGATACACACAGATGTGTGGGGACCATCAAAGGATTTCAATATCAATGGCTCAAGGTATTATGTGATTTATGTTGATGATGCTACCAGATGGATTACTATCTATGTGATCAAAGATAAGTCAGAAGTATTCAATACATTCAAACATTATCATGTGTATGCAGAGAGAATTACAGGTCATAAGTTGAAGAGACTAAGGTCAGATGGAGGGGGAGAGTATTTCTCTAATGAGTTTAGTGATTACTTGTGGAATGCAGGTATAAAAAGGGAAATTACTTGCAGGTACTCTCCTCAAGAAAATGGTGTAGCAGAAAGGAGGAATAGAACTCTTGTTGAGTTTGCAAGATCCATGATGAAGGAGAAAAATTGCCCAAATTACTTGTGGGTTGAGGCTGTAAACACAGCTACTTATTCGGTTAATAGGCTACCATGTAAAGCTTTGCAGGGTATGACACCATATGAGGCATGGTGGGGTAAGAGACCTACTCTAGATCATTGCAAAGTATTTGGATGTTTGGCATATGCATATGTGCCATCTCAATTAAGGCACAAATTGGAACCTAAAGCTGAAAAGTATGTGTTTATTGGATATGATGATAAACAGATGGGATATAGGTTGTGGAGTCCATCCACAAAACAATTCCTAGTATCAAAGGATGTTACATTTGATGAGCAAGGTACTTGGTATGCACGTACAATCATCATTTATGCAGGTATTGAAGAAGTTGTGAATCAAAAGAAAGGTAAATCAAAGGTTCAGATATTTGATGAAGAAGAGAACAATGAAGTACAGGTTGAAGTTGAAGAAGTGCCAAGGTTTGATCCAAAATGTGATGAGCCAGAAACCTCAAGAAGTGGAGAACTCACAAGGTCATCAAGACACAAATGGCAACCTACAAGGTATAGCTATGACACTTCTTTTTTGGCTACCAAAGATTATGCTTATATGGTAAATGCAGATGAATATCCTTCTACATATGAAGAGGCAAAAGGTAAGGAAAATTGGGAGAAAGCTATGCAGGAAGAGTATGATGCATTGATGGAGAATGAGACTTGGGATTTGGTTCCTAAACCAAATAGTCAGAAGATCATTGGATGTATATGGGTCTACAAGACAAAGAGGTTTGCAGATGGAAGTGTATCTAGGTATAAAGCTCGACTTGTTGTGAAGGGTTTTGCTCAGACATATGGTATAGATTATGATGAGACCTATAGTCCTGTGGCAAAGATGACAACCATCAGGACACTCATAGCTATTGTTGCATGTAAAGGTTGGAAGTTATGTCAACTAGATGTGAAGAATGCTTTTCTAAATGGTTATATTTCAGATGATGTTTTCATGGAGCAACCACAAGGATTCAGAGATGGAAGGTATCCAGATCATGTGTGCAAGCTCAAGAGAG
>CM035434.1:42131462-42151462 GCA_020310875.1 Ceratopteris richardii
CAACAAAATTACATTTCATTGCTTTATCATCCAATTTTATGCATTGTTTTTCATGCACTAATGCATATGCCAAACAACGAAAGACATGGAGATGAGCAACAAATGGCCTGCAACCATGCCAAGCCTTATATGACTGATCAATTGTAGTGCTTTGGTGGGACACATGTTAAGTACATATGTTGCACATGTGACAACCTCAAGCTAGTAGAAGCTATGTGGTAAAGCTTGACTTTTGAACATAGACCTTGCCATTTCCATGAGAGACCTATTCTTTCTTTCAAGAATTCCATTTTTTGAGGTGTTCACCACACTATAAACTAATTTTTTATTCCATGCTGAGCCAAAAATGCATTAAAATTAGAAGACATGTACCCATTTAATCAAAATGAAGGATGCCCAATTCACATGCTCAAAGATTTTCAGCCACAACCAAGAATATTTAGAGAATGTCAAAACTTTGGACTACTTTCAATGGATAATTATATCCATTGGAACATATACTGTGAAGTATTCAAATGTTAATTCTTCAGATTACCATAGTCAAAGATAAAAGTGATAAAATTGAGAAAATTGCATGACTTGATGGGAACCAAACTTGAAGAATCCTTTATAATTCAAATTCAAATTATCTCCTAAGAATAAGGATTACTTTTAGGTGTAATCTCCAACCAACTTGAGGATAAAAAAGGTGTATATACACCATGATTTGAGTCACAGGATAGAGAAGTGATTAGAGATGATCATTGCACTCATCTTGAGTGAGATTGTAGTACATTGAAGTGAGAGGAGTCCTCCACATTTGCTTTATATCATACTTTCATCAGAAATACACATTATGGTTCATTTTTAGTGATTTCTCAATCTCAAAGCCTAAGCATATTGCTCATCTCTTTTGAGAAGTCTTTTGCAGCTTGGACCTTCTCATTCTACAATCCTACTGCATAAGGAGCTGTTGGTTTAAACCCCTACATAAGCATAAATGGACTATGCCTAGTGCAAGAGCGTTTGGCATTATTATATGCAAAATCTACTACAGGTAAGTACTCATTAATTTGTCTTTCATTCACATATATTCAAAGCATATCCTCTAGCGTTTGGTTAACCCTCTCTGTTTGCCCATCCATCTGTGGATGCTCATCCATACTCATGCTAAGTTTCATATCCAACCTTTTGAAGACTACTCTCGAGAAGTGGCTAGTAAACGTCCTATCCCGATCTAAAACTATGTCTAAGGGAAGACCATATAACTGGTATAGGTTCTCTACAAATTATATAGCCAACTCCAATGTCTTCATTATATTATCTATTCGAATAGACCTATCCATTTTGGTTAACCTATCCTCAATTACTCAGATCGAGTCATATCCTGTTAATGTCCTAGGTAATCCTACTGTGAAATACATGGAGATACTCTCCCACTTCCCATTGGGAATATCTAACGGGTGGAGTAGTCCTCCAATCCTCAATTTTTTAGCTTTATTGACATGGCATTTAGTGTAGTTAAGCACATACTCTAGGAGGTCCTGATGAAGTACAAGCCAATAAAAATGCCTTTTAATGAGATCATAAGTCTTGTTAACGTCTCGCACTAGGTGTCATGACACTCATACAAAATGTGTTGTCTCATCTGAGGTCTCTAGGGACACATACCTTACCTTTATGTAGCAGATATCCATAATGGATATTGTAATTCTTCCACTTCAATCCTTCTTGAGTACACATCAATACTGCATCCTCGTTGGAAACGCATGCATCTCGATCCGCTTTCTCAATGGCTTTCCAAATCTTGGAATATGTAGGATCAAGCCTATATTTCCCTCTAATGGACTCAAGTAGCTCACATGTGATCTAAGTATAACTCAGTCCATTGAGCATAGGCATGCAGCTACGCGAGTCAACCACTACATGAAACTTTCCCTTCCTATACCTAAGCTCAGAATCAAAATCCTAAAGGGTCTCTGCCCAATGGGCCTTACTACCTTTAAGGCTTGTTTGATTAGAGAGCCAAATCCTCTCTTGATCAAACATTATCATAACCTTGGCACCATATAAGTATTGATGCCACTTCTTCAAAGCATGGATGATTGCATACAACTCCTTCTCATAGATGGAGTAATTCTTTTGAGCATGTTCTAGTTTCTTGCCCTCAAAAGCCACTAGTCAACCATCTTGAACTGAAACTGCTCTTACAACAAAATCACTCATATTAGTCTCAATCACAAAAGGTTTATTGAGATCTATTATATGAAAAAGTGGAGTTGTGGCAGTTGCTACCTTCAAATTCTCCATACTTTGTTTCTATTCATCTCCCCAATGAAAGGTTTTCCCTTTCCCTTTAGCCTATTTCTTCATCGAGACAACAATTTTGGCATAGCTTTTAATGAATCTTTGATAGAATCCTGATAAACCTAGAAAGATGTGTAGCTCTTCTAGGTTCCTAGGGTACTAGATCTAATGAATCCTTTATCTAGATAACCCTATAGATGCCTCTCTACCTCCTCATTCTGAGAAACACTAATCTTATAAGGTGGCTTACAAATAGGTTTAAAGTTAGTAACTACCTCAATAGCATGGTCAATGTCCCCTCTCTCAGGTGGTAGCCCTCTAGATAAGTCAATGGAAAAAACATCACTATATTCAAACATAAGATCCTTAAAACCTTTAACAACACACTCTTGCAGGCAAAAGTCATAGAAATTTATGTCCATAGCATGAAAATATACATAAGATAAAGTATCTATAAGGATTGAAACTCATACATGGAGCAATAAGAAGCTACCCACTATTGCTTTTTTGAGTATAGAGGATGAGTATAGAGGTGCTTAAATGGGAGCATGTGAGGCATCATGGCTAGAGATGCTACTTGCAAGTTTAGGCGTGGAAGTATAGAAACCTATCATCATTTATTGCGATAATCTTAGAAGCATCGAATTAGCACAAAATCCTAATCTTCATGCTAGAACAAAAAATATGGAGGTACATTATTACCTGATCATAGAAAATGTATTAGAAGGTGATATTAATCTATTTGTGTGAGGGCAGATGAGTAGGTTCCCATATTTTCATTAAAGCACTTGAAGTAGAGAAGCTAAAGATTTTTTGGAAGATGCTTGGATTATAGGACATGAAGTTGAGCTTGAGGGGTAGTGTTAGGATATCAAGCTCAACATGTGATGATCAAGGATGTCACGCACCAATTTTTCATCTCTCTGACATGTAGTGGTTACACCAATATACTTTGTGTGTGAGAGTGTGAGAGCTCTCTTTATTATGTTCTTTCTTGACATGTAGAATGAAAGTCATGATGGTGGGGTGGAATGTCTTTATTATCACACATGTAGGAGGTAAGTATGGAAAGAAAGGAGGATATATTTCTCTAACTAAGAACTATAGCATATACAATGAAAGTTAGGATGGTAGGGTGGAAGGTCTTTATTATCGCATAACAATGTGAAACTCATGAGCTCATAGAGCATCTCTCATGTGGATATCCACAAAAGGTTTTCTTCATATAAAACCTATTAAGAAAAGGTAGCATTGATATGTCTATCTCATGGAAAATATAATAAAATGACCATTGCACCTTGGATACTCTTTTTGCACAACATCAAGAACGTATTAGTGCGAGAGATGATAAAAGCCAAAAGTATGAGTAAGTTTGCTGATTAGAACTGTCGAGAATTAAGACTAATCCTCAAACTTTTCCATCAACACTGTTTCTTCCCTCCACAAGATCCACATAACATACCCCATATGGAAATCAATGAAATATGTAGCACAAAAGCAATAGTATATGAATATCACTTATTGGATCATTCAATAGATTGACCCTTTTAAATCATTCATTAAGAGTTATAGATAAGTTGACATTTGAGATGGCATTATTGAATTACCAAATTCAAATCTGTAAAAAAACACCTTCACATAGCTTGTGATTTGTTCCAACTGAGGAGCAACATAAAAAGATGTGAAGGGTTACTTCTAGTAGTGGTTTCATTGGAAGGTTTTGGTAATCAAGAAGACACATGATTGAGAAGAATACTACTACATAAGAAGAACATAGAAGATTGAGAAGAATACTACTACATAAGAAGAACATAGAAGAGATGAAATGTAGAGATCATTACATGAAGTAGAATAAAGCTAAATATCATTCTTTGGGATATCACTATTTTTATCAATAGAAGAAACCCTCCTAGAAACTCCATTCAACATACCTTACCTGCCATGTACCACAATAAGAGAGGACATCATCTGCACACAACAAGAAGTTATGAAAGCCACTTTAGGCCAAGAAGCAAAGATTAATACCTTTTAAGGTCTGTTGAATGTTCAAAAAACCAAAATCAACAAAGTGGGACTCAAAAGTAATCAAAGAGCACAAGTTAAACTAGTAAGACTACCTCAAGTGTTACAAGTCAAGAGAGTGAGACCCAAAAATAGTTCAAGAGCACAAACTAAATTAGGGCACATAAGTTTGATTCCTAATGACAACAAAAAAGGAGGATGATAAAGGGCACCCACTTACCTCATCCCTCTAGAATAGAGCTCAATGAGTCACCTAAGCACTAAAGGAGGCGTGAAAATAATGGAAGAAGAAGGATGTATTCATGATCAATCTACATGAACAATGGAAACTATGTGAGTAGAGCTAGAAAAAGAAATCTTGGCTTCCATCTTTATATAATCTTCTATCATGATGTACATCCTTGAATTTGAAGTGGGCATAGATGTCTCAAGGCCCCCATTCTCATCAAATGTATGACTCTACAATGTGATCATCACACTCCTACCACTTGGTCCCTTCATCCAAGACATCTAACAAGTTCATCACACAATGGTATTTCAAAGAAACTCTTTAGTTACTATGGATATGTCGCTACAAAGCCACCACTATCCATGCATTATCAATACTAGTGGCTCCTCCAGATCACATCTTTGATTATAATATTAATTTGCTACAATAGATTCATAATCAAGTGTGACATCACCACCTCAAGCATATTAGAAAGTGCCTATTGAGCATAGAAGAAATAGAAACTTTGGTTTGTGTTTATTTGCATGATTACATTTAGACATCCATGAAGAAGTTGGCATCATTGCACATGTAAATTATTAGAAGAAGTTATAAATCTTAAGGTGGCCAATGAACTTATGCTTAGTGAACAGAAGAACTTAAAGGAAGTTGATGGAGAGCCCCCAAATAGCAATTGATAACCTAGAAGAGGAGCTAAATAAATTGAAAACCTATCATGCTACTATTGAAAGATAGTTTAAACTCATGAAGCAACACATGTAGGGGTTAATAGAGTATAATTAAAATCTCTATAATGATAAATTAAGCTTGTACAATAGTCATATGATGGACCATCTTGTGAGTGCAAACATCCGACCTCTCTAGCAACCAAAGCTAGAATCTATGATAAAACAAGAGCACAACTAGAAAAGTTGGTGAAGGAAAATGATAAGATCATCAAGGGATTGTAATCACAATTGACAACCCAACAAGGTTAACCAAGTACCAATGGGGCGACCACTCAAGATCTTGAAATCTAAGTAGACCTTGTTTGATGAAGTTGTGCAATACGCATTTGAAGATTAGGATCCACCTTTGTTAAGAGAGCTTGAAGAGGTTCCATTTGATACACAAACTTTACAAAAATTAGCAAAAACATCAAACCAAGTTGCTCACATGTAAGAACTAGTAATGAGAGATCAAGAGAAAAGTTATGACTTCAACTAATTCAAGATCTTTTGAACAAGCAATGATAGAATCTACCTTGATAGGCATCATCTAAGTCAAAAAGTCAAAAAGATCTATATATTCTCATCCACATGATGGTATGAAGGAGAATACAAGGAAAAGAAATGAATTGTCCATGTATTTAGATGAGAATCTGAGTGTTCACATTGACTTAGTGAGAAAATTTGCCAAATACACAATTGGCATATGCCCACACTAGAGAAGAAATTTCCTTTGGTCCAATCTAACTATGCAATGAATATTTGATAGAGCATCTCTACATGTAGAATACAATCCCGTCTATTGCTCAATGGAGAGGCACAAGAATTGAAAAAAAATTCACATAATGAGGTCCAAACATAAAGCAAGGGATAAATGATTGAAAATCATTCATAAATGGACCTCTTGATGGCCATCAACCGAGTCTCTACTACATGCTTTGCACCTTCAATTCTAGATCATTTTCCTCCACAAAATCCCTAGCCCACCTGTGCATTCTATAAAAAGGTTATGCTATGAAGGTACTACAAATCCCTTATCAAATCATATCTATAGAAAAATGAAGGATAGAGAGAGAGGGGGACATTGGAAATACAATATAAAGACAAATGATTCATTAATCGTTGATGCACAATAGAAACTTATGTCTCAAAGGAATAGATTATCTCTTATTCTTCTAAAAACCTACATGTCTTTGTGTTGTATGGTTACCCTCTTTTCATGGATAGCACACAAATTGGAATCCTCAAAATTAATGATGAGGTAGGCCTCTATCTGCTCTTAAAGGGCGCTTGGTTTCCACTTTTTTCACAATGGGGATGACATCATCCAAAGAAATTTCTCAAAATCCATAAATCCACATTATGTTGCATAATCAGGGTGAAAGGCCATTGACAAACCAATATGCTCCCACATCTGTTAGGGACATAACTCTATACAAAAGTTGGTGTGATTACAAAAAGTAAGAACATTACAAGGGGCTGATAGCCAACATTGGCTTAATTATTTTGATAGTACTTGCGGACTAAGGGGTGATCCGGACCAAAGGTGTTGGCCGGGATCCAATCAGCATCTACTAAGGGGTGGCCTTTCCACTTGATGAGAAATTGAGGGCCTTTACGGGTGTTGGGATCCCGTAAGATAGCCTCGCGCTTGAATTGGTTCTCCCCGTCATGAAGTATTGGGACCTCGCGTCCATATGTGGAGTCGGGTTTGAACCGTTTGAGGAGGCTCACATGGAATGCATGGTGAAACTGGACATTGTCGGGTAGCTCCAAGCTATACATGACCTCGTTGATCCACTTCTCCACCTTCTATGGGCCGTAGTAGTGGTTGTTAAACTTGTGCATTATGTTCTGAGGCAAGGTGAGGTTGCGTGCACTGACTAAGACTAAGTCACTGACTTGAAAATCTTCATCGCGTCTTCGTTTCTTGTTTGCGTATCTTGGCATACGTCCTTTTCTTAGATGTAAACTGGACTTGGCCTCTTCCAGCTTCGTCTTCCATTGATCCAAAAAGGCTCTACAATCGGGGTCATTCGTCGAAAGTGTGGAGTCTCGTGTGACTGCTAAGGGTGTAATTACTTCCTTGCCCATCGCCAATTCAAATGGAGTCATCTTTGTACTCGAATGGATGGAGGCATTGTAGTGAAACTCCAAGATGTCTAAGTGTTTTGCCCAGACTTTCTAATCGGTTCGACATAGTTGCATATATAATCTTTGATTGTCTGATTTACCCTTTCTTTGTTTGTGGGTGGTAAGCCGATGAGAACCTAAGTTGTGTTCCCAAGAGGTGAAAGAGCTCAGTCCATAGCAGGCTTAAGAAGCTAAGGGAAGCCCATGGTACTTCACAATGTGTGTGAAGAAAAGGTGTGCCACTGCTTTTGCGTTGAGAGGTGGTTTGGCAGGAATGAAATGGGCCTGCTTTGTGAAATAGTCCACTACCATGAATATGTATCCTTGGGATGGTGGAAGTTTGGTTATAAAGTCCATGCTAATCATATCCCAAGGCCGGTTCGGGATCGGGAGGGGTTGCAAGAGGCCGAAAGGCTTGACTCGATCTTGGTGGACGAGTTGGCATGTCGGGCACGCTTCTACATATTCCTGCACTTGAGCCTTCATGCAGGGCCAGTAGAAGTGTTTGTGGAGTGTCTCATAGCTATGGTTTTGGCCGTCGTGACCTGCTACTTTGCAATCGTGTGCCTCCCAAAGCAACTCTTTGCGTAGCTCAAAGTCGTCGGGCATGTAGATTTTGCCTTTGCGGTATAATATGCCTTCCTGTACTATGTAGCTGCTAGGTGGATTGGCACTTCGAATCTCATTCAAGATGTCTTGGACCTGGGCATCCTGTCCCTAAGCCTGTTGAATTCTACCTCTCAAGTCTAAAGAAACTGTGGACATAGCTTGAATCTCGGGTCTTCTACTTAGGGCGATATTCCGCTTGCCTGGCTTATGAAGTATTTCGATGTCGAACTCGACAAGAAAGTCCTGCCACCTTGCTTGCTTTGGGCTTAACTTGGGTTGAGAAGCAAAGTACTTCAAAATTATGTTGTCGATGAAGACCTTTGTGTGTTTGTCCAAGATGTAGTGCCTCCACTTGTGTAGGCAATGGACGACTGCTAACATTTCCTATTCGTGTGTGCTCCATCTGAGCTCAGGTCCGGTGAGCTTGTGAGATTCGTTTGTGACTGGTTGTTCGTCTTGCAAAGCCTCCGATTACCGAGCCGGAAGCATCGGTGTGAACCTCAAATGGCTTGTCGAATTCCGAGAGCTTAAGGACTGAGGCGTTGCACATGGCCACCTTCAAAGCTTCGAAGGCTTCTTCTTCATCCGCTCCCCATTTGAATGGTTCCTTTTCCTTGATTAATTCCAGCAGTGGAACCATGATCTTGCTGAACCCTTGGATAAAACGATGGAGAAATTAGTAGAAGCCGGTGAATTCCCGCACCTCTTTGATGGACTTCGAGGGGGCCCATTTGAGTACGGCTTCTACTTTCTGAGGGTCAACATGTAAGCCGAGTTCAAAAACAATGAACCCCAAGAATTCCACCTTCTTCATGCAGAACTCGCACTTGCTTGGCTTTGCATCAAGCCACCTAGATATCATGGATCAACTAGTTCTAGGATTGTTGATGTTAGTGAGCAATGGCTCAACAAGTGGAAGTAGTGCTTTTGCTTATGCCATATCGTGCACAATAGGCATAAAATTCAGCAGGACACTTATAACTTCATGGATGTTGCCCATAGGTGGTGGTGCAAGATAGATCAAGACAAGAAAGACTTGGGAACAATTTAGATCAGGACTTGGGAACAATTTAGAGTCTTGTTCTACAATAACTTCGTACTGCCTGAGGAGAGGTCTACAATGCTAGAAACTTGGTTCTTCATTAGCCAAAAGAACCAAAGGATTGTGGAGTACCTGGATAAGTATAGAGAGGTACTTCTTAAAGTACTTGATACTATCCCAAAGTTTCTCTAGGTCCACAAGTTCATCTTAGGATTGAGGAAAACTATTAGACCATTGATGAGTGTTACTCCTAGGCATAGGCCATGGAGATTGCTATAGTCTATGAGGATGGCCATAGGCGCATAGGCTCCTAGGGTGTGTGTGGGACAGAAGCCAATCATAGCCAAGGTCCCAAGCTCGAGGGATATCCTAAGGTGTTCAATGGTAATGGAGATGAGTGTTGCATGATGGCCATATGGTGGCACTAGACCATTCCAAATCATTACTATTTTGGATGCAAGAGGATATATTAGAAGATAGAGAGTGGCACACACATCATTCACAAGTCTTTTAGCCTTCTTGTTCTACCATTTGGTAATCAGAGCATAGAATCTGGGAAAATTTAACATGTAAGTTTTCTTGCCACCTTGCGACTTGTGCCAAGTCATTGTCGTCATCATCTGAGGATTGTCATCATCACGTGCATTGTAGAACTTTTTTTTGAAGCAAAAGAATGGTCTGTCAGGGTTGAGCTCCAGCTCCTTCAAGGAGTCCATAACCACTATAGAGAGAACATGGCCCACATGTTCACGCAATTACCTGAACTTCTGCCTGCATGCTGCCCAAGTTAGAGAGGAGCTAAGCCTTTCTCTTCACTTAGTGATGGTCATAGAATGAAGATGCAAAGCCATTTATAGGCGAAATTCACATTGTTGTCAGTGTATATGGGACTAAAAAGCTCTGATATGCATTCATGACTAAATGAGAGCCTTACCTAGAGCACATTTTCAAATTTCCTTTTTTCCTTCTTCATCAAAACTCCTTCTCGAAGAGCCTTTTTGAATTACCTATCTCCACTCATTTGGCCATATGTTGTTCATTTCAACTCCAAATTGAGTGATTTTTCTTGCTATGGATTCTTCATTGAGAGCTCTTTCCAATTTACAGTTAGAAGCTACTTTTTGCATCCAGTTTCAAACCTATACTGAGTTTCAAACTTGGCTATTTGACATCAAGGATCCCCATTCAAGCATTTCTTTGACACAATAATCATCAAAAGACTCTTGGAGAAGCAAGAGGAGTGTGTGTGGATCATCTCCAGCACTTGCAAACACCTATACATCAAGTTTTGGGAACTTAAGATAAGTTTTTTGGTCAATTTTGATGCACTCTTCCTCTCTTCATGCATCAATATAGGACAAGCATTTTGCATGGTATACATGGTATACGATTAGTTAAAAGCTTTTTTGGCTTTACACTTTGCATGAAAGTAGTGTTGTAGGTATAGCTAGCACTTGGTTTTGCAAGTACAGCCAGGAGAATATAAGAACTTGTAGTGTTCTTATTGTTATACCATGCTGTAAGCACAAAGGTTATTGGAAGGGTGTGTAGTGCCCTTTGGTATCTTTGTATATATATTGTGCCTGTTGGCACCATTTGTTTGGAGGTGCATGTAGTGCACTTAGTTTCATTTTTATGATTTTCATTTTTATGCCGTTATGCTAGCAAATGTTTAAGATTTAGCATGCATATGCATAAAAAGTAGATAAAGTATACTGACAGTTTCCTTTTTTTATTTCTTTTGTGCAAAGGCTTGTGATTTGTCTATTTCCACTGCCACTTGGATATCTTAGGTGTACATAGAACGTAAAAACTAAAAAAAAACATAAAAATCCCAAAACCATAAAAAGAAACCTACACCTTATCCTAGCATGGATTTAGGATCCTCTTCACTAGTTAGGACACACTCATGGGGGAATGCACTCTAGACCCCATAAAGACCATGAGTGCTAGGATATCACATTTAGAGAGTGCACTTCATGACACCTTAGAGCATGTGCATGGATCCAAGAAAGAGGAAGTGATGTTTCAGACTGAGTTGCCAAGGATGGAGGTAGATGCTTTAAGCAAGCATCAAGCTCTAGAAGTCCTTGGAGATAGCATATTAGTCAGAGGCCTGATGGCAACTTAAGGACCCTAAGCCACCTAGATATCATGGGTGCTAGTATTACTGATGTTGTTGGATAGTGGCTCAACAAGTGGGAGTAGTGCTTTCGCTTATGCCATATCATGCACAATAGGCATAAAATTTAGTAGGACACTTATAACTTCATGAATGTTGCCCATAGATGGTGGTGGAAGATAGATCAAGATAAGAAAGAGCCACGACTTGGGAACAATTTAAAGTCTTGTTTCTACAATAACTTTGTACTACTTTACGAGAAGTATACAATGCTAGAAACTTGGTTCTTCATCAGCCAGAAGAACCAAACGGTTGAGGAGTACTTGGATAAGTATAGAGAGGTACTTCTTAAAGTACGTGCCCAAAGTTTCTCTAGGTCCACAAGTTCATCTTAGGACTGAGGGAAACTATTAGACCTTTGATGAGGAAGGAGATATGTTGTCCTAGGCACAAACCATGGAGGTGGCTATAGACTATGAGGATGGCCATAGGGGCATAGGCTCCTAGGGTTGGAGGTCCTCATGGACTAAGATAAGTTGACCCTTCCCACATCTAAGTTAGTGCACAATTTTCCAAGAGACCCTAAGCAAGTGCATATGATCAAGAGAGTTTCAAGAGGGAAAAGGAAAGTGTCCTATCTAGCTGAGAGAGCATATAATAATTCTATCTTTACCCCTAAGTAGAAAAAGAAGGCAATGAAAGAAGGGTTATGCTATGGGTATCTAGGGCAGCACCTTGTCAAGGACTCTCCTAAGAAAAAGAAAATAGCAGCCACCATAGTTATTAATCCCACTCAGGAAGGGAGTGATGAAGATGAGGACTTTGAGATTCTCCATCCTAAATATCATCTCCCATAGTGGCCATGATGGTCATGAAGAAGGTTCCTACTATGCCAGATATTATGCTTTTGCCGGTGGCACACAAAGGATATCAGTTTCTAGACACGGTAGAGCTCATTGTCATGAGAGGAGTCATGGCAGTATAGCCTATCAAGGTACTCTTTAACATTGGGTCTACTCATAATGTGATTAATTCTTGACTAGTCAAGAGGCTATACTTAGAGACTGTGCAGTCAGACTATGCCTACAAGTAGTTGGTTTGCCCATTCAGATCAAGTCCTATGAGGAAAAACTAGATTAGCACGTTTTGATGTAGTCCTTAGGAAGAAGTGGCATGCTAGAAAATGACTAGTCATCAACTTTGCTTTGCATGTGTACCAGTATGAGCATGAGGGGAAGCGTCTACTAATCTGTGGAGATCTAGATCTCCAAGAGATGCGATTGGTAACCACTACCAAGTTGTCAAGATAGATTGTAAATATATTTATTTTCTTTATTTTGTGTATTCCTCGTTTGTAGTGATGGATTCATGCAATCATGGAAAGTCTAGTTGGAATGCTCAAATACTTTCAGAGAAAGTAAGAATAGAATTCCAAGAGTTATTCTTGAAAGAATTACCTTCTCATTTACCTCCTTCTAGGGACATTGGACATAGAATTGAATTGGTACCAAGAGTGAGTCTGATTGCTCAAGCACCATTTTGAATGAGTTTATAGAAGGAGAATGAAGTTTGCAAGGTCTTGGACGAGTACTTGCAGAGAGGGTTGATCAGACCTAGCTATTCACCCTTTGTAGCACGAGTTCTTCTCGTGAAGAAGAAAGATGAATCTTATAGGATGTGCATTGACTCTCGAGCATGCAATAATCTCGAACAAGGTAGAAAGGGTAAATACATCAGGTCTTTTACATCCTTTATAGATTTCAGATCATTATAATTGGGACAGTGCATCCATGGACTTCATAGTGGGGTTACCATGGACCCAAAGGAAGCAGGATACTATCCTAGTTATGGTAGATAGATTGAGCAAGATGGATCATTTTATACCCATGCAAGAGATGATAGAAGCTCCACAGGTAGTAGAGTTGTTAATCCAATATGTCTTCAGATTGCATGGGTTATCGACATCCATAGTTTTAGATAGGGATGTCAGATTCATAGGACACTTTTGGGAGTTTGTATTTGATAAACTGAAGGTGTCATTATCAATGAGTGGTGGTGATCATCCACAAATGGATGGTCAGATGAAGAGGGTCAACCAGATTTTAGAGGACATGTTGAGGGCATGTGTCTGAGAGACAAACATATTAGGATAATTACTTGCCACAAGTAGAGTTTGCTTATAACCATAGACCTCATAAAGTGATAGAAATGTTTCCTTTTGAGATGAACTATGGCATGAATCCCACTACTCCCAGTACCATAGGAATGCCAAAGATTTATCATAGTGCTTTGGAGTTCTTAGCGAGCCTCCAAGAAAATTTTGAAAATAGCCAAAGCCAAGATGTAGCAAGTAGTTGATAAGGCAAAAAAGTATGCTGGCAAGAAGAGATCTCCTAGAACCTTTGAGGGAGGAGATAGAGTTTTTCTTCAGGTACCAACTAGATCTACTTCACTCTCTAGAGGGAAGTGTAGTAAGCTTTCACCAAGGTTTTTGTGGACCTTGGAAGATAGTTAAGAAGCTTAGTGATGTTGCATACCGATTAAAGCTTCCTCTAGATTGTAGAGTCCATCCAATATTTCATGTCAATAAATTAGAAAGTATATTTCCAGGTAGGATAATCTAATAGAGGATATTGTTTCTTTGCAAGAGAGTGATAGCACAGATCATTCTCTAGATAGAATACTAGATCAAAGATAGAAGCAATTGAGAAACCATGTCATCTAGGAGTATCTAGTAGCTTGAAGAGGATTGCTGCTTACAAATTCTTTTCGGGAATCAGAAGTTATGGTTTGCAAGTACTTTCCCTCATTGATTAGGACAATGATCTTTAGAAGGGGGAGAGATTGTCATACATTGGTCTACAAAGACCACTCCATGTGTGTGTATGGAACAAGGGCCAGTCATAGCCAAGGTCCCAAGCTCGGAGGATATCCTAAAGTATTCAATGGTAATGGGGATGAGTGTTGCATGATGTCCACATAGTGGCACTAGACCATTCCAGATAATTACTATTTTGGATGCAAGAGGATATATTGGATGGGAGGACAGTGGCACACACATCATTCACAAGTCTTTTAGCCTTCTAGTTCTAGTAGATCTTGGTGTGTGTGTATTATTTTTTTGGCATTGAGTTTATGCATACAAAAATAGGTATATGGATGTCCCAAAGGAAATATGCCTTGAGTATGGTGCAAAAGTATGGTATGGTTGATTCTAAGCCAATTTCTATGTCATTAAACCATAATTTGAAGTTGGATACCACATAAGGTAAAGCATTGGAAAATGCTACTATATAGAGGAAAATTATGGGAAGTTTGATATATCTCACAATTACAAGACTTGACTAAATGCTTTGAAAGCTACATTTAGATGCTTTGAGATGCAGTCTACGTTATGTGAATGCTACTTTGGATTATGCATTGTTTTATGAAGCTGATGCAAAATTGCACGTTCATGGATACATGGACACAGATTGGGTTGCTAGTATTCTAGATAAAAGATCTACTAGTGGATTTCTATTTTCATGTGGGAGAGCAGTTGTTACATGGAGCAATAAGAAACAACCCACTATTGCTTTTTTTAGTACAGAGAATGAGTATAGAGGTGCTTAAATGGGATCATGTGAAGCATCATGGCTAGAGATGCTTCTTGCAAGTTTAGGTGCGGAAGTATGGAAGCCTATCCACATTTATTGTGATAATCTTAGTAGCATCAAATTAGCACAAAATCCTAATTTTTGTGCTAGAACAAAGAATATGGAGGTACATTATCACCTCATCATAGAAAATGTATTAGAAGGTGATATTGATCTGTTTGTGTGAGGGTCGATGAGTAGGTTTCTCATATTTTCACTAAAGCAATTGAAGTGGAGAAGCTAAAGACGTTTTGGAAGATGCTTGAATTATAGGACATGATGTTGAGCTTGAGGGGGAGTGTTAGGATATCAAGCTCAGCATGTGATGATCAAGAATGTCATGTACCACTTTTTCATCTCTTCGACATGTAGTGATTATGCCAATATACTTTGTAGGTGAGATCGTGTGAGAGCCCTCTTCCTTATCTCTTTTCTCTTGACATGTACAATGAAAGTCATGATGGTGGGGTGGAATGTCTTTATTATCACACCTGTAGGAGGTAAGTATAGAAAGAAAGGAGGATATAGTCCTTTAACGAAGAACTATAGCCTATACAATGAAAGTTAGGATGGCAAGGTGGAAGGTCTTTATTATCGCATAACTATTTGAAACTCATGAGCTCATAGAGCATCTCTCATGTGGATATCCACGAAGGGTTTTCTTCATATAAAACCTATTAAGAAAGTCTTGCAATTTAAGAATACTAAGGGTAATCATCAGAGATCCTTCAAAGGTAGCATTGATATGTCTATCTCGTGGAAAATCTAATAAATGACCATTGCACTTGGATACTTTTTTTGCACAACATCAAGAACATATTAATGCTACAGATGATAAAAGCCAAAACTATGACAATTTTTGCTAATTAGAATTGTCCAAAATTAAAACTGGTCCTCAAACTCTTCCATTAACATTGTTTCTTCCCTCCACAAGATCCATTTAACGTACTACATGTGGAAATCAATGAAATATGTAGCACAAAAGCAATGGTATGCGGATATCACTCATTGAATCATTCAATAAATTGACTTTTGTACATCATTCATTGAGGGATATAGATAAGTTGAACATTTGAGATGGCATTATTGAATTACCAAATTCAAATCTATACACAAACACCTTCTTGACATAGCTTGTTATTTGTTCCAACTGAGGAGCAACATAAAAAGATGTGAAGTATCACTTTTAGTAGTGGCTTCATTGGAAGGTTTTAACAATCAAGAAGCCATGCGATTGAGAAGAATACTACTACATAAGAAGAACATAGAAGAGATGAAATGTAGAGATCATTACATCAAGTAGAATAAAGCTAAATATCATTCTTTGGGATATCACTATTTTTATCATTAGAAGAAACCCTCCTAGAAACTCCATTTAACATACCTTACATGCCATGTACCACAATAAGAGAGGATATCATCTGCACACAACAAGAAGGTATGAAAGCCACCTCAGGCCAAGAAACAATGATTAATACCTTTTTAAGGTTTGTTGAACCCATAAAACCAAAAAAGATAGTGAAAAAGGTTTGACCCTAGCTCAAGAGTCAAAAATCAACAAATTGACATTCAAAAGTAGTCAAAGAGCACCAGATAAATTAGTAAGGATACCTCAAGTGTTACAAGTCAAGAGAGTGAGACCTAAAAATAGTTCAAGAGCACAAAATAAATTAGGGCACATAAGTTTGATTCCTAATGATAACAAGAAAGGAGGATGATAAAGGGCACCCACTCACCTCATCCCTCTAGAATAGAGCTCAATGAGTCACCTATGCACTAAAGGAGGCGCGAAAATAATGGAAGAAGAAGGATGTATTCATGATCAATCTACATCAACAATGGAAACTATGTGAGTAGAGCTACAAAAAGAAATCTTGGCTTCCATCTTTATATAATCTTCTATCATGATGTATGTCCTTGAATTTGAAGTGGGCATAGATGTCTCAAGGCCCCCATCCCCTTAATCAAATGTATGACTCTACAATATGATCATGACGCTCTCTCTACCACTTGGTCCCTTCATCCAAGAAATCTAACAAATTCATCATGGAATGGTATTTCAAAGAACCTCTTTAGTTACTATGGATATGTCATTAAAAAGCCACCATTATCCATGCATTATTAGTACCAATGGCTCCTCAAAATCACATCTTTCTACAATAGATTCATAATCAAGTGTGAAACCACCACCTCAAGCATACTAGAAAGTGCCTATTGAGCATAGAAGGAATAGAAACTTTGATTTGTCTTTATTTGCATGATTACATTTAGACGTCCATGAAGTAGTTGGCATCATCATACATACAAATGACACTGCTTAATCCAACAACCAAGAGACCTATTTAAAGCGAATATGTAAATTATGAGAAGAAGTTATAAATCTTAAGGTGGCAAATGAACTTATGCTTAGTGAACAGGATTTAAAGGAAGTTGATGGAGAGCCCCCAAGTAGGAACTCATAACCTAGAACAGGAGTTAAATAAATTGAAAGATACTTTTAACCCAATGCCATGCTACTATTGAAAGATAGTTTAAACTCATGAAGCAACACATGTAGGGGTTAAAAGTGGATAATTAAAATCTATATAATGATAAATTAAGCTTGTCCAATAGTCTCATGATGGACCATATTGTGAGTGAAAACATCCGGCCTCTTTAACAACAAAACCTAGAATCTATGATAAAACAAGAGCACAACTAGAAAAGTTGGTGAAGGAACTCAAGATCTTGAAATCTAAGTAGACCTTTTTTTGATGAAGTTGTGCAATATGTATTTGAAGAGTAGGATCCACCTTTGTTAAGAGAGCTTGAAGAGGTTCCATTTGATACACCAACTTTCGAAAAACTAGCAAAAACATCAAACCAAGTAGCTCACAGGTAAGAACTAGTTATGAGAGATCAAGAGAAAATCTACGACTTCAACTAATTCAAGATCTTCATGATGAATTTGAACAAGCAATGATAGAATCGAACTTGATAGGTATCATCTAAGTCAAAGAAGTCAAAAGAATATATATATATGTTCTCATCCACATTATGGTATGAAGAAGAATGCAAGAAAAAGGAATGAATTGGCCATGTATTTAGATGAGAATCTGAGTGTGCACATTGACTTAGTGAGAAAATTTTCCAAATACACAACTCGCATATGCCCACACTAGAGAAGAAACTTCCTACGGTCCAATCTAACTATGCAATGGATACTTGATAGAGCATCTCTACATGTACAATACAACCCCATCTGTTACTCAATGGAGAGGCAAAAGACTTGCAAAAGTTTTCACATAATGAGGTCCAAACATAAAGCAAGGGATCAATGATTGAAATCTATTTGTAAATGGACCTCTTGATGGCCATCAACCGTGTCTCTACTACATGCTCGGTATGTTCAATTCTAGATCATTTTCCTTCACAAAATCTGTATCCCACCTACACAATGCATAACAGGATTTTTATATCAATGGAGAAACATTCCATCACCTTCTCCTCTACACTTGCACCACATATCAAGCAAGATGGATTCCTTTTTGGGGTAGGACCCATGCTATACAACCTATCATAATAACCAGAGTTGCAAACCTTGATGGGGTATTTTGATAGATTGACATATCTACCAAGAAATCATATATAGACCTTTAAAGAAGAATTCTAGAACCAATTCTTTAAAAGGCATTCTAGAATATTCTACAAAATCTATTTCATGTTGCTTGCAAGATTAGTGGCAATAGAGCTCATCCAAAAGGAGATAAACCTTACACCTCAACCAGATCCACCAACAGAAACCAAATGGAACTCCATGAAAATGATAATGGAAAAGGAAATTCGAAAGCATGAGGACAAAGTATGATCAAATTATGGAAAATCAAGAATAACAACATCGTTGAGAGCATCCATTGAGGATTATAGAGTCTAGGAGGGGAGAAGTTTTGTTCCACATCTAGCTACTAAGGCTATGTGGAAGAAGATTAAAGCATGAAGATGAAGAAGAGTGCAAAGGAATTGCCTCAAGAAAATAAATTTTGCTACTTTTTTAAACCCAATTTTTGCTCAAAAAAGTTACTTTTTTTTAATGTAATCAATTTTGTAATCCTCAAGAGCATGAGGAATTCATCTTTATAGAAGTAAAAATTCCCAAATAATTTGTCAAAATATTCCAATTGTTCATGACAAACTATTTTTAATAGTATCTAGACTATTTAGTATGAGAAGGGCAAGAAATCGTGCTATATAGCTTAATGAGATCTCATATTGTAAGTACTTTTTCTCATCACATTAGGAAAAAAGTGAATCATCCATGGGAACTTTTATAGTAAGAAGTGACTATTGATGGACCAATCAAAGAGGGTTGTAGACACGACTGAGATAAAACTCCAACTACATATGACAAATCAGGCCTTGTTAATGTAGCATAAATCAAGCTACCTACCAAACTCTGATAAAGCTTCATGTTTTTTAATTCTTCTCCTCCATATCTACTCAATTTGTGATTCACCTCCATTGGAGTTGGTGCTATCCTGCAATCTTTCATTTTAAATTTGAATCTATCTATCTATCTTTCTATCTATCTTTCTATCTATCCATCTATCTATCTATTTATCTATCTATCTTTATTTCTTTCCTCATATATATCTATTAATTTTTTTTTTCTATTTATCTATCTATCTATCTATCTATCTATCTATCTATCTATCTATCTATCTATCTATCTATCTATCTATATATCTATCTATCTATCTATTTATCTATCTATCTATTTATCTATCTATCTATTTATCTATCTATCTATCTATCAATCAATGAATCAATATATCTATCTATCTATCTATCTATCTATCTACCTATCTATCTATCAAGCTATCTATCTATCTACTGTTTTCTCTCTCTATCTATCTGTCTATCTATCTATTTATCTATCTATCTATCTATCTATCTATCTATCTATCTATTTATCTATCTATGTATCTATCTTTATTTCTTTCCTTATAAATATCTATTTATTTATCTATCTATTTATCTACCTACCTATTTATATATCTATCTATATATCTATCTATCTATCTATCTATCTATCTATCTATCTATCTATCTATCTATCAATCTATCTATCTATCTATCTATCTATGTATCTATCTATCTATCTATCTATCTATCTATCTATCTATCTATTTATCTTTCTATCTGTCTATTTATCTATCAATTGATCTATCTATCTATC
>CM035434.1:42156462-42166462 GCA_020310875.1 Ceratopteris richardii
TCCCGCATAAAGTCTTGATCTTTTGGACACCAAAACTATAGGTGATTTCATGCACACTTAGAATATGACTTATCAACTGGAATTCGATGCCAGGCATCGAGTTGCTCCAACAACATCATGTTTTTCAAACACTTCAGTACTGAATGAAAAATATAAAAGAAAATATGACTTATCAACAGAGATTCGATGCCAGGCATCGAGTTGCTTGGAAAACTTGATCTTTGTAACTCATCACACAGTAGGTAATCATGGAGATGATGGAGAGAGGCTCATACACAGAACTTTACTCAGTTCTTCTCATAACTATAAAAAACTCAGAAGTTTTACAGATGCTTTCTCACTCAGAGAAGCCCGACTATACTCAGTCATACAAAAATGAGTTCTTCTCACTTTCTCATTGTCTTCCACCTTCTTCTTCTCATCGCGTCAGTTAATACTAACTAACTTATATAGATTTTCTCATTCCCGTGATTTTTAAAAAAACTTCTAGAACTAAAGTGAACTAACTTTACAAGTATGATACACTTGTGAATTTGTCCCTTCACATAGGCATGGGGTTTTCTTTCTAAGATTTGACCTTCAAATATATGTCTAATTAGTGATTGTTTCTCCAACAGCTCCCCCTCAATCACTAATTGACATTCCCTGTTTCTTCATATCTTCTTCTTTTCTTTTACTCCTGCCATGCTTTTGAATCTGCTGGTCTTCACACCATCCAAGCTCTTTGTCATTATGTCTGCTAATTGATCTTTAGTAGAAATGTATTCCACTTCAATCTCCTTCTCCATTACCTTTTCTCTGAGAAAATGATACTGTATCTCTATGTGCTTTGTTCTTGCATGAAATACTGGATTTGCTGCAAGATAAAGTGAACTCATATTATCTCCATGTATTGTAGGTGTACCTTGATCAATGCCTAAGCTCTTGAACAATGTCTGCATCCATATGACTTCCTTAGCTGCTTCCACAAGTCCTTTGTACTCTGCTTCAGTTGATGATAATGCTACTGTATGTTGTTTCTTGGAACACCAACTTACAAGCTTATCACCAATGTATATCATGTAACCATGAGTTGATCTCCTGTCATCTTGATTACCTGCCCAGTCTGAGTCACTGTAGGCTCTCAACTTCAAATCTGATGTAAAAGGATAATATAATCCTTCCTTTATAGTTCCTTTGATATATCTGAGAACTCTTTGACCTGCAATCCAATGTGGGTCCTTTGGACAATGCATGAATTGTGACAAAACTCCCACTGCATAACTAAGATCAGGTCTTGTTAGTGTAGCATAAATCAAACTACCCACAAGAGATTGATACTTCCTCATATCTTTGTAGTCTGCACCATCATATTTACTGAGCTTGTGATTAACTTCAAGTGGAGTTGAAGCTTCTCTGCAATTTTCCATATCAAACTTCTTCAATAGATTTAGAAGATACCTTTCTTGTGACATATATATGCCATGATCTGTATAAGTAACTTCCATTCCAAGAAAGTATGATAACTTTCCTAGGTCACTGATCTTAAACTCTTTCTCAAGTAATCTCTTTACCTCCTTGATTCCTTCATCTGAAGTACCTGTGATTATAATGTCATCTACATAAATACAAATGTAGATTGTACCTTCCTCTGTTCTTTTGATAAGTAGACTTGAATCTGCTTTTGAACTTTGATATCCAAGATCATTGAGATACTTCACCAGTCTATAGTTCCAAGCTCTTGGAGCTTGCTTCAATCCATACAATGCTCTTCTCAACCTGCAAACAAAATTTGGATACCTGGAATCTATAAACCCTTGAGGTTGTTCCATGTATACCTCATCTGATATGTATCCATTCAAGAATGCATTTTTTATATCCAATTGACTTAGAGTCCATCCTTTTGAAGCTGCAATAGCAATGATTGTCCTTATAGTTGACATCTTAGCTACGGGACTGAATGTCTCATCATAATCTATGCCATAGGTCTGGGCATAGCCTTTCACCACCAATCTAGCTTTGTATCTGGCTATACTTCCATCTGCAAGCTTCTTCACTTTATAAACCCATTTATTTCCAATTACTTTCTTACCATTTGGTTTAGGAACAAGTTCCCATGTCTTGTTCTCCTCCAGTGCATTGAACTCTTCCTTCATCGCTTCTTCCCATTGCTTCTTACCTTTAGCTTCATCATAGTTCTGAGGTTCTTCATCATCTTTGACCATATATGCATAGTTCTTCTGAGTTATGTAAGAAGTATCATAAGAATACCTTTCTGGTTGTCTTCTAGTCCTGCTTGACCTTCTTGGTTCACATTCTTCATATGTGTCTGGATACACTTCTTCATCAAATATAGGAGCCTCTTCATTCCTTCTTGTTAATCCACTTGTGGATGTACTTGCTTGCATATAGTCTTCATCTCTATTTACCTGCACAATTGATTTTCCTTTCTCACATCTTCTTACCTCTTCTTCAAATTCTTCAGCTGTATGACTTTGATCTGCATACCAACTTTTCTGTTCATCAAATGTAACATCTCTAGAAACAATAAATTGTTTGGTTAGAGGATTCCACAATCTGTAACCCATCTGCTTTTCATCATAACCAATGAACACATATTTTTCTGCCTTTGGTTCAAGTTTATGCCTAAGTTGTGATGGCACATAAGCATATGCAATTGATCCAAACACTCTACAATGATCTAGTGTTGGTTTCTTACCCCACCAAGCTTCATATGGAGTCATTCCATTCAGAGCTGCACATGGTAATCTATTCACAAGATATGTAGCTGTATTTACAGCCTCAGCCCAAAGATAATTTGGACAGTTCTTCTCCTTTAGCATAGCTCTAGCAAACTCAACCAAAGTCCTGTTCCTTCTTTCTGCTACACCATTTTGTTGTGGTGTATACCTGCAAGTTATTTCTCTCTTAATACCTGCATTCCAAAGATAATCATTGAACTCTTGGGAGAAGTATTCTCCCCCTCCATCAGACCTCAGTCTCTTAAGCTTTTGACCTGTGACTCTCTCTGCATATGCATGAAAATGCTTGAAAGCTCCAAACACTTCTGATCTTTCCTTCAAAACATATAATGTTATCCATCTTGTAGCATCATCAATGAAAAGAACATAATACCTTGAGCCACTGATAGATCCTTCTTTTGTTGGTCCCCATACATCTGTATGAATGAGCTCAAGTACTCCATCATGTTTGAATCCTTTCTTTTGAAATGGTAACCTGTGTGCTTTACCCATTTGACATGCTTCACATTTATAAACCATATGTTGACTTTGCACATTTGGTAATCCTAGTACAGACTGATTAGCAACCATAGCTTTAATTCCTCTTTCATTGAAATGACCTAATCTCTTATGCCAGAGATCAAGTTCTGTAATCACTGCTTCACCATGTGTGAGCAAAGCTTGACCAATGTTCCCTTGCACTCTTAAAGTAAAGAGTCTACCTTCTTTCTTACCAGAGACAATCTGATTATATCCATTCTCTGGATCTTCCACAAATACTCCTTCATTTGTAAACCTGACTTGAAAACCTTTTTCAACTATCTGTCCCACACTAATCAAGTTTTTAGGTATTGTAGGAACATACAAAACATTGGTTAGCAAATCTGCTCCACTCTTGCATTTCACTTTTCCAATTGAATGTACACTATGTCTTGTATTATCACCAGTTTGAACTGTGTGACTAGAAATGCCTTTTTCCAATTCTGACATCAATTCTATGTTTCCTGACAAATGATTAGAACATCCAGAGTCAATGTAAAATACCTTTAGATCTTCTTTATCTGATGTGCTGATTGAATTCATCATCAATGATGTATGACTTTCATTTTGCGTGTCATTTGCATAGTTGTAGTAGGTGGTGTTGTAGGATTGATTTTGTCCCCAACTTCTTCCTCCACCTCTACCATAGCCTCCTCTTTGACTTTGTCTACCTCTTTGAAAATTACTTTGATATCTTCCACCTCGGCCTCTGCTATTGTTGTTTTGATTCTGGTTTGATCCTTGTTGGTTGTGCCAACAGTCATGAGCCAAATGATTACTCAATCCACAGATCCAGCAAGCCTTTTTGTTGTTATTTTGATTACCTCTTCCTCTTCCAAAACCTCTTGCTCTTCCTCTGCCAGTGCCTTTACCTCTTGCATAATAAGCTTGAGAACTAGACTCCTCTTCATCCTTTGCTTTACCTTTATCTCCTTTCTTCTTATTCTTCATGTACATTGCAGAACTTTGACCTTTATCTCCATCTCCCTTCAAGTCTTGCTCATATGTGAGCATCAAACCAAGCAACTGGTTCAAATCTGGAACATAATGATTTAATGAAAGTTCTGTTGATAAGACAAAAGGTTTCCACCTTTCATCCCCTCTCAAACCTGCAAGTAATTGAGCAATCAATCTGTGATCTTCAACATCTTCATCTATGGATCCAAGACTATCTGCAAGATCCTTCATCTTAGTGACATAATCACTAATGGTTTGACTTGGCTTCTTCTTGAATGTTGTAAACTCTGACCATAGACTTGCTTTCCGTGCTTTAGTAGTGCTTTGGAAATGATACTCCAATGCATTCCATATATCTTCAGATGATTCCAATCCTCTGATGTGTGGTAGTAAATGATCAGAGATTGTATTGTAGATGTAGGCTTTTGCACTTGCATCCTTCTTCTGCCAATGCTTTAAAGCATCAAGTTCTTCTTTCTTTGGTCGGCTTTCATCTTCAAATACTGGCTTCTCTTCTTCACCTGTTACATATACCATGAGATCCTTACTCATAAGTAAGGCTTCCATTCTCATTACCCATGCGGGGTAATTATCTCTGTCAAGTTTGTCAATGGAGATATGATCTGCCATAGTTCTTTCCTTCTGCTGCAACCTGTGAGCTTAAAGGATAAAGGATAATACCTTTCGAAGTTCTTTGTGTATGAAGATACTTTTGAAGTAACCTTTTGATGCCTCGAGTCTTCAAATGCTTCACCTTTGAAACTTTAATGGAAAACTTTCCAAAACTTCTCGTACCTTTGTCGCCTTCTGCTCTTCAGGACCTTTCTGCTCTGATACCACTTGTTGATGTATGAAACACCACAAGAAATGAATTAAGGTGACACTAGAACACCTCTATGGTCACCATTAACTCATTGCCACTCCAAACTTTGAGAAATGATAGCCTAAAGTAAGAACTTTGAAGAGTAGAGCTTTCCAACAAGCTATCATATGCATCAAACGGACCTCTAGAACTCAAGTTATGGCCTTCACAAGATGACCCTGTATGACCTTCCAAAACTGGAAACTTTGCCTGTTTTAGTAAGAGCGCCTGTTTAAAATTAGAATTCGATGCCTAGCATCGACTTGCAACGAGAATTCGATGCCGGGCATCGACTTGGGATGTTTTTGGCCACTTTTCAGCAGGGATTCGATGCCGGGCATCGACTTCCCGCATAAAGTCTTGATCTTTTGGACACCAAAACTATAGGTGATTTCATGCACACTTAGAATATGACTTATCAACTGGAATTCGATGCCAGGCATCGAGTTGCTCCAACAACATCATGTTTTTCAAACACTTCAGTACTGAATGAAAAATATAAAAGAAAATATGACTTATCAACAGAGATTCGATGCCAGGCATCGAGTTGCTTGGAAAACTTGATCTTTGTAACTCATCACACAGTAGGTAATCATGGAGATGATGGAGAGAGGCTCATACACAGAACTTTACTCAGTTCTTCTCATAACTATAAAAAACTCAGAAGTTTTACAGATGCTTTCTCACTCAGAGAAGCCCGACTATACTCAGTCATACAAAAATGAGTTCTTCTCACTTTCTCATTGTCTTCCACCTTCTTCTTCTCATCGCGTCAGTTAATACTAACTAACTTATATAGATTTTCTCATTCCCGTGATTTTTAAAAAAACTTCTAGAACTAAAGTGAACTAACTTTACAAGTATGATACACTTGTGAATTTGTCCCTTCACATAGGCATGGGGTTTTCTTTCTAAGATTTGACCTTCAAATATATGTCTAATTAGTGATTGTTTCTCCAACAATTAACACTCTCCATCAGTGGTATCAGAGCAGGTTGTGTCAAAATTGAGAAGAAGAAGACTCCGACTATTGCAGAAGTACAAATCTTTACATTTTGAAGGTGCAGAAGGGTAAAGGTTGAAGAAAGATTGAAGGAAGACATACAAAGAGCATCAAAAGGATCAGAAGGAGCAACATTCGAAGTAAAGGTACATTTATTATCTGTAAAGGTTAAAGATTTGAAGCTACAGGTGAAGTAAAGATGGGAGATAGTCTCCAAATTGAAAAGTTGGATAGAGAAAACTATCCTGCATGGTCTATGAGGATGGAAGCTCATCTTATGAGCAAAGATCTGATAGGATACATCACAGGAGATGAAGAAAAGCCAGAATTCAGAGATCCTAGTGTTCCAACTAGGGAGGAGCTTGCAGATTTGAAGAATTGGATGAAGAAGGATGCTCAAGCAAGAAGCATCATCTACATGGCAGTCAATGACTATTTGCTTCCTCACATTAGAGGACTTGAGAGTGCTTGTGACATTTGGAATGCTTTGGAAGAGCATTTCCAAAATACAACCAAATCAAGGAAGGCTTCACTATGGGCAGAATTTACTACCTTCAAGAAGAAGGCCTCACAATCAATCTCTGATTATGTGACAAAGATGAAGGATATTGCAGATTCTTTAGGTGCAGTTCATGAAGATATTGAAGAAGACAAATTGGTAAGACAAATACTTAGAGGGCTAAGAGGAGATGAGAAGTGGAAGCCTTTCATTTTATCTACAGAACTTTCATTAGATCACTTTACTCCTGATTTGAATCAATTGTTAGGTCATATGCTAACTTTTGAAAATGATGTCAAAGGAGATGTTGATAAGAGTGCAGGTCATGCAATGTATTCTAAAGACAAGAAGAAAGCCAACAAAGGAAAGCAACAATCAGGTGAAGAAGAAGGTACATCAAACCAAGCAAATTTCATAAGAGGAAGAGGAAATGGCAGAAGTAGAGGAAGAGGCAGAAACAACAAAGAGAATGCAAGAGCTTGTTGGATATGTGGTAAGACCAATCATCTATCTCATGATTGTTGGCACAATAATCAAAACAATGGTAATTATCAGAACTTTAATCAAAGAGCAAGAGGTGGTAGATTTCAGAGAGGAAATTTCAGAGGTAGAGGTGGTAGGAATTCTTTTGGAAGAGGTGGTGGAAGAAACTTCCAAAATCAATCCTATAATAACACCTACTACAACTATGCATCAGATCAAAAGGAGGATTCGACTCTCATTATGAATACATGTGAAACCTCACATGAGGACATGAGAGTGTTCTATATTGATTCAGGATGTAGTAATCATTTAAGTGGAAATATTGCTTTGATGACCGACCTAGATCATAATGCAATTAATCATACAGTTCAGACAGGTGATAATACAAAGCATAAGGTAAAGTCAATTGGTTCAGTCAAGGCTAAGGATGGGAGCACTCTTCTGAGTAAGGTACTTTATGTTCCCACAATTCCAAAGAATTTGATCAGTGTAGGTCAAATTGTGGAAAAAGGTTATGAGGTAAGGTTTACCAATGATGGAGTTTATGTGGAAGACCCTAGTCAAGGGTATAAACAAGTTATTGCAGGAAAGAAAGAAGGAAGGCTTTTCACATTGAAGGTACAAGGAAATGTTGGACATGCTATGTTCACATATGGAGAGCAGAAGGTGTCAGAATTGGATCTTTGGCACAAAAGACTTGGACACTTTAATGAAAGAGGTATCAAAGAAATGATTAACAATGATTCAGTGCTTGGAATGCCTAACATTGCAGGTCAACACATGACATACAGATGTGAGGCATGTCAATTAGGTAAGGCTCATAAGCAATCCTATTCCAAGCATGGATTTATGTATTCAGAAAGACTTGAATTGGTGCATACAGATGTGTGGGGTCCTTCAAAGGACTTTAGTATAAATGGTTCAAGATATTATGTCATATATGTTGATGATGCTACCAGGTGGATCACAATTTATGTGATTAAGGAAAAGTCAGAAGTGTTTAATACATTTAAACACTATCATGCATATGCAGAAAGGATTACAGGTCAAAAATTGAAGAGACTAAGGTCAGATGGAGGGGGAGAGTATTTTTCAAATGAGTTCAATGATTATTTGTGGAATGCAGGTATAAAGAGAGAAGTTACTTGCAGGTACTCTCCTCAACAAAATGGGGTAGCAGAAAGAAGAAATAGGACTCTTGTTGAGTTTGCAAGGTCCATGATGAAAGAGAAGAATTGCCCAAATTATTTGTGGGTTGAGGCTGTTAATACAGCTACATATTTGGTTAATAGATTGCCTTGTAAAGCTTTGCAGGGTATGACACCATATGAAGCTTGGTGGGGTAAGAAACCTACCTTGGATCATTGCAGAATATTTGGATGCTTGGCATATGCATATGTGCCATCTCAATTGAGGCATAAATTGGAGCCTAAGGCAGAGAAGTATGTATTCATTGGTTATGATGATAAGCAAATGGGATACAGGTTGTGGAGTCCATCCACAAAGCAATTTGTTGTATCCAAGGATGTTACATTTGATGAGCAAGGTACTTGGTATGCAGGTAAATATAATGTACATGCAGATGATGAAGAAGTAGTGGAACAAAGGAAAGGTAAAGCAAAGATTCAATTACTTGATGAAAGTGAGAGTAATGAAGTGCAGATTGAAGTTGAAGAGAGGCCAAGGTTTGATCCAGAATGTGATGAACCAGAGACCTCAAGAAGTGCAGAAGTTAGGAGATCATCTAGGCACAAATGGCAACCTACAAGGTATAGCTATGACACTTCATTCTTGACTACTAAAGATTATGCTTATTTGGTAAAAGCAGATGAAGACCCTTCTACATATGAAGAAGCCAAAGGGAAGAAGAATTGGGAAGATGCTATGCAAGAGGAGTATGATGCATTGATAGAGAATCAAACATGGGATTTGGTTCCTAAACCTAATAGTCAGAAGATTATTGGATGTAAGTGGGTTTACAAAACAAAAAGATTTGCAGATGGAAGTGTGTCTAGGTACAAAGCTAGACTTGTTGTGAAAGGGTATGCACAGACATATGGAGTGGACTATGATGAGACTTATAGTCCTGTGGCAAAGATGACAACCATCAGGACACTCATTGCAATTGCTGCTTGTAAAGGTTGGAAGTTGTCTCAATTAGATGTTAAAAATGCTTTCTTGAATGGTTACATTTCAGATGAAGTCTACATGGAGCAACCAGATGGGTTCAAAGATCAAGTGAATCCAAATTATGTATGTAAGCTCAAGAGAGCTTTGTATGGGTTGAAGCAAGCCCCAAGGGCTTGGAATTATAGGCTTGTAAAATTCTTGAATGATCTTGGATTTCAAGCATCAAAGGCAGATAGTAGCTTGCTAGTCAAAGCAAGTGAAAATGGATTCATTTATGTGTGTATTTATGTTGATGACATAATACTTACAGGAACAGATGATAAGGGAATACAAATGATCAAGAAGCAGATGGAGAAAGAGTTCAAAATCAGTGATTTGGGGAACCTATCATTCTTCTTGGGAATGGAGATCTCTTATACTCATCATGGAGTATATGTGACCCAAGAAAGGTATCTTAAAAATTTGCTAATCAAATTTAAAATGGAAGATTGCAGGGTTGCACCTACACCTTTGGAAGTGAACCATAAATTGTCTAGGTTTGGAGGAGAAGAGTTCAGAGATATGAAACTCTATCAAAGTTTGGTTGGTAGCTTGATTTATGCTACATTGACAAGGCCTGACTTGTCATATGCAGTTGGTGTGATTTCACAATTCATGCATTGTCCTAGAAAGGAACATTGGATTGTAGGACAAAGAGTACTTAGGTACATCAAGGGTACACTCAAAGAAGGGTTGTACTATGGGTTTACTTCAGATACAAGAATCAAGATATATAGTGATGCAGATTGGGTAGGTAATGTGGATGA
>CM035434.1:42181462-42251462 GCA_020310875.1 Ceratopteris richardii
CTCAAGTAGCTCATTAGTGATCTGAATAAAATTTAGTGCATTAAGCATAGGCATGGAGATAAGTGAGTCAACAACTACATTAAACTTTCCTTCCTATACCTAAATCTCATTTTTGAACTCTTTAAGGGACTCTTTGGCACGATATAAATAATGATGCCACTTCTCCAAAGCATGGACAATTGCATACAACTCCTTCTCATAGACAAAGTAATTCTTCTGAGGAGATTACCAGCTTTTTGCTCTCAAAAGTGACTGGTTGACCATCTTGAACTAAAACCACTCTTATACCAAAATCAGTTAGATCTCAACCACAAAGGTTTTATTGGGATCTACTATATGTAAAAGTGCAGTTGTAGCAATTGCTACTTTAAACTTTTCCATACTTTGCCTTTGTTTGTCTCCCCAATGAAAGGCTTTCTCTTTCCCTTTAAGATGTTTTATCATTGGAACAACAATTTTGGCATAATTCTTAATGAATCTTTGATAGAATCTTGATAAACCTAGGGAGATATGTAGCTCTTCCAGGTTCCGGGGATGTTGTCATTCCATAATAACTCGTACTTTCTTAGGATCCATCTAGATTCCATCTTGGGAGACTATATGCCCAAGGCATCTAACCTCTGTTTTGAAATTAACACTTTGACTTCTTGGCAAATACTAAATTTTCCCTCAACACTTGGAATACTTTCCTCAAGTGTTCCAAGTGTTCCAAGTGTTCCTATTCAGATCTATTATGGATCAAAATATCATCCAAAAAATCTACTACAAAATATGCTAGGTATGGCCATAGTATACTATTCATGAGCTTCATGGAAGTGACAGGAGCATTGGGGAGACCAAAAGGCATCACCAAGAATTCATAGTGCCCATATCTAGTCTTGAAAGAAGTTTTAAGGATATCCTCTAGTCTAATCCTTATTTGATGATATCTTGACCTAAGATCAAGCTTGGTAAAATACCTAGCTTGATGTAACTGATCAAAGGTTCTTCCAACCTAGGCATTGGAAACATATTTTTTATCGTTACCTTATTCAATGCTCTATAATCTATACAAAGTCTCATAGAGCCATCTTTCTTCTTAACTAGGAGCATAGGTGGTGCCCAAGGTGAGTTACTAGGCCTAATGAAGCCCTTATCTAGACAGTCTTGAAGTTCCTTCTCTATCTCCTCATGTTGAGAAGCACTAAGCCTATAAGGTGGCTTAGAAAGTGCTAGTAAGTACCTCAAGGGCATGGTCAATTTCCCCTCTATCGAGTGGCAGCCCTCTAGGTAGGTCAATGGGAAAAACATATCTAAACTCAAACATAAGATCTTTAAAGCTTTTAACTACACACTCTTGCAAAAATGAATAATTAAAAGTCCTATTCATAATTACATTATTGGCATGGAAATATATATTAGACAAAGTGTCTATACAATGCTCGAGATCATGACTATACAACAAAAAGATCCCAAATACATGCTTAGAATGAAAAAGGACTATACAACTCTAAAGATGAGATAAGAGGTGCATTAGGTACATCTCTCCTTGAATACAAAATTTACTTCCATTCTTTATGAATTCAAGGGTTTTCTTTTAGTAACCGCATTTAAGTGTGTCTCCCAAACCCCATAGCCACTCTCTACCTAAGACAAGGTCTATCCTCTCCATATTCATAATTTGGAAGTCTACAATGTCAATGTATCCCTATATATGGACTTCCAAATCGGATACCATACTATCACATATCCTCTTATCTTCCCCTTGCATCATAGATATTATGTATTTATGTGCATTGGGTCTCTGGGAAATTTTCAACTTCTTGACCAGAGCATAGTTTATAAAGTTATGTGATGGAGTCATCTATCATGACTCTCACCCTAGTCCCATAAACACTATCATGAATTTCAACTAGGCCATGTGGTCCAAATTGAGGTGATCACAATGAGTGTGTCAAGCAGCAGGTGTGCTCTATATCCTTATGCATAATTTCCACCTCCTTGCAGCTAGAGTTACCATGTATAGGAAGTGTTTGCACTAGGTGGACCAACTTTTTGCCCTTATCACGGGTAGTACTAGTCCCTACTCCTCCCTTCTTTTCTTCCCCATTCCTTAGTGGACAATTCTGTTGTGCATGGCGAGGAGATAGACACCTAACACACAAGTTTTCCCTGTTGGTCTTATCATAATACTTAGTAGGTAACTTGGGCCCTTCTGATCTTTTTCTTTGAAAACACTTTGTTTTTCCCCATATTTACTTTCTTCTTAAACTAATTTGTACTAAATGTTTGAGGGGTTGATCTGTCTCCATATGAGTGTGTTGAGGACAATTATCATCCTCATAGATTTGAGTGTATTTGATTACCTCCTCAAAGGTCTTAGGTATGTTTCTTCTCACCTCTCTCTTAATGGACTTATCTAGCTGCCTTACAAACCCTTTGCTCTTTTGAAAGTCATCTAACCCCTTAAGATTTAGTATGATTTCTCAATAGTGGGATATTTAGGCATCCAAAGGTCTACATCTCTATGTAATCCTATTCCATTTGTCCCAATTCCTCTCTTTCTAATTCTCAGGAAGAAACTCTTTCAAGAAAAGAGTTTCAAATTGAATAGATTCAGTAGGGAAGGAATTCGCCTCCTTGAGACTCATTCACATCTATAAGCACATAAGCCAAGTGCAAGACTTGCATCTAGCACATGATACTTAGATGGTGTGCCCTTCAATTGATGCAGGTCATTTGACTTTTGTAAGAAAATGTAGGCCACATCCTTATTCCTCTCATGGTCATCCTTCATAATGATTGGTGGCTTGAGGTCTTTCAAGAGGGGAGTCTCTCTAGAAACCTCTCCTTTATGTTTTTTTTTCAAGAAAGGAAATATCCTTTGTAGCCATCCCTAATGTAGAAAGATTAGAAATCTTTCTTTCTTTCCTAGCTAGGAAAGAGGTAAGCTGAGTCTCTAATGAGATCATCTGAATCTTAAGTTGCTCTATTAGTAAGGTTATGCTATGAATGACCATCTCTGACCTAAGGGAGAAGTATGTTCTAAAGGTTGTTTTCCCTTACCTTCCATGTTTACTCCCCCCAATTAACTAAATAGAGTGTTTATAATAGATAGAAGTAAATTTCATAAAGCAAGAAAGAGAGAAAAATAACACTAGAACACTTCCCTGATACAATCCAAGCTTTCAAAAGCTAATTTGAAGTTATCTTCCAAGGGTTGAGGCTCTGATTTTCACTCCTCTCCAGGCCCAAATGAAAATTTGAAACATCTACTTGGTCTGAGGGGGCTCTTACAACTAAAAACCAATGAAAATAATGCCAAAAGCAAGTGGCAATAGCTTGCTCAAACCACCAAAAAATGATCCACTTCTCTCTAGTCCTCATCAGTCCAATATAAGCCGTTGAGCACCTATACATCAAAGCTATGATGCTAACTAAGTGACATAAGTCGATTTGGATGCCAAATAATTAGAAACGAGGGTTGGAAGTGATTACCTAGTATCTTCTAAAGCTCTACAGAGAGACTTTGATCCACCAAAAATTCTTCAAATCAAGCATCATTTAATGATGAGCATGCTTAGAAGTTTAGCTTTGAAACATGACAAAAATTGCTTTGATCAGATCTTGGAGTGCGAAGCTATGGCTTGGGGAAGTTCTCCATGTTGATGTGGGAAGGTGAAATGGAATTCTTATTGATGAGGCTACTTTGCAAGCATGAGAATGTGTACCACAAAGGCTTTTCTTCTGATTTTCTTATCCTATCCCACTCTCCACATCCCATGTACATGTATATATATTTCTTGCTTAATATCCCCTCCAATCCTCCTTCCAAATAGGTTCGAAAACGAGTTCAAATCAAAGTTGAACTTGATAACTTTTACCTCCTATTGTGAGTGAATGATGAAGAATCCAACTCCAAAAGCCCTTCTTCAAGCTACATATAGAGGAGCCCTTCTTCACTTCCTTCATCCAAGAGAAGGAGAGGAGGGAGAAGGAGATTCTTGCTCCTTGTGCCTTTGCACCTGGCTATAGAGTCGTGTGTTAGTGGCTTCATGCCTAGTGGTCCTCTGACTTGTTATGCATGCATGGTTGTCCTAGCTTTGGTACCAAATATCATGTTGCTCTCAATGACCCTCCTTAATTTTACAAGTCCGCACTCACTAATCCCGATGTGATGAAGAAGATGGTTTTTTGGCTAAAATGACAGAGTAAGGTCATGGAGATACATGCATTACTATTACCCCTAGCCAAGTATCTAATCTTTCATATATTTACCTCTCTCAAGGCATACATATGGCCTCTCGCATGAGTGCCACATGGCACTCATGTGAGAGCCCACCTGGATTCAACTAAGGGTGGATTCCCACTACTCTTTAGACGTACTATCTCTAATCATGAGACCATATAACAATTTCAAATGAGACTTTTTCTAAACCTCAATACTTAACTTCAATTGAGGTGAGAGCCACAATAAGGTGTTTCTTGGACATCCATGACATAATCTTTCTTCCTAAAATGATCACACAATCAATTGTGCTCCTCCTATCATCTTTGGGGCTTACCCAAACAACACCAAAATAGACTTGGAGTTGAAAGCCAACTATAAATGGATACTATAGCTCTTCACTCACTAATGTCTTGAGGTACGTTTGAAATCTTTTTGCTACAATAAGCAAGGAACTCTTGGAGCCTTCATAAATTAAGACAACACACCTATGGCATGTGTTGTATATGGTCTTGTGAGAGTTGCATAGATAAGCGATCCCACAACTTATCTATACAAGGTCACATCCTACACTTTCTCCTTCATGAGCAATTAGTATTATATTAACATCTAATGGATTCGAAATAGGTTTACAATTACAAAAAACATAATTCTTCAAGCAATCAATTATGTATTTTCTCTACATGAGATGTATACATACCTTCCTCTTTACATATAACTTCTATTCCAAGAAAATACTTAGGAATCTATAAATTGAAGGTCGTAGACTCACTCCCATGCTTCCTCTTTATGTCCTTGATTTTCTCTTATCATGGATTTTAATGATTAAGTCTTCAAAAAAGATGTGCATGAATGCCCTTTTCTTTTCGGTTTTTGTGGATTTTCCAGATCTAAGAGGATTCAAATTAATGGATGAAGCCATGTGGACAGTAATGTTGCAGCTTACATAAATGGGATGCCTGAAAGTTTTAGGTGGCATGTGTATTATCCATATGTTTTATTCTGAACTGGTGATTGTGGAGTGAAGAACACTTGGAAAGCCCACGTAGATTCTCTGGAGTATATCTGTACGTTGTGCGCATTCATTGAATGAGAATCGTGGTTTATCAAAATTGAGATAAATATGTTAGATGATCAGTAGCCCTATTTAGTTTTTCCAGTTGTTCAATGAAAGGAATTCTGAGGAGGAAAATAAAAATCTTAAAGCAGGAGTAAAATGCAGATTTCTGAAATGATCAGATAACGTCATATATAAAAGTGTTGGATGCCGTGTGGGTAGGAACAAACTTTCTTCAACTGATCAGGTAACGCAGTGCTTTTGTAATTTTACTGAATGTGTTGCTATTTATTCCGAGGAAAAACATTGTGACCGCATGCAACATGTATTTTTGCCATCTACAGAACTTCTTACGATCTCATTGATACTTGCGTTTTCTTATCTACAATCTGATTTAAGATCTTTCGACGTCGTGCAATTGCGGCACATAAGAAAGATACCTGTCTTTATTAACGGAAATATTTTATGACTCATCTGTTCGAAGACATAGAATTCGCAAGAAGCAAAGGTACCAGTCAGTCAGCTGAGTAACGGAAATAAAAAGGACGAATGAGGACTTATGTGAGCTCTGGTAAATATCAAAATAATAGCTTACAGTAACGCAATGTGTGATGAAAGTAGGTATTGTTTATGTAATGTCATTACCTGTACCGTAATTTACTACCAAGTTCAATTCTCTTGTTGGTCATCGATTATTCAACCATATTGCTACAACGCATTTAAACTTTAGACACTCTTAAGTGTTTGTACTGAAGATCATAAGATGAAGTTTCTGTGGATCCCTCATCCTGAGTTCCATAGACCATCAATATAGCTTGTGTAAACTCCATTTTCAGCCGCCCAGGGACTCTTCATTGTAACAATCACATTATATTTCATTTCTTTTATGCAAATTAATGTTCTTTACTGAAAATGAAAAGAAAACATAATTTTCCATTACGTTCTCCACTGAAGCATGCATGCAGAAACCTTGTGGAAACACGGACCAAATTTTTAAATCAGTTGTCCTCTAGAGCCAGTAAAAGACATGATATCAATCGTGATTGATTGACCGGTTTGCATTGAAGTGCATACTGCACAAATCGAAGGACAATAATCTGGACTGAGATCATGACCCGTTGTAAAGATTGAAAAAGTGCAGAAGCATAAACAAGAAATCGAAGCAGAAGCACGGTACAGTGTTTTACTTTGCCATCATGACCTTGACGAACTCTTCGTAATTGATCTGCCCATCACCGTCTACATCGGCTTCACGAATCATTTCGTCCACTTCATCATCACTGAGCTTTTCGCCTAAGTTCGTCATTACATGACGAAGTTCTTGAGCGGAGACGAATCCATTTTGGTCCTTATCGAAGACTCGGAAGGCCTCCTTAAGTTCCTCCTCCGAATCAGTATCCTTCATCTTCCGAGCCATAAGATTCAAGAACTCTGGGAAGTCGATTGTGCCATTTCCGTCCGCATCCACCTCGTTTATCATGTCTTGTAGTTCAGCTTCCGTCGGGTTCTGGCCCAGGGATCGCATAACTGTCCCAAGCTCCTTCGTTGTGATACATCCTGTGGCAGGGAAGTGAAATAAAGATCAAAACTGGATGGCGATTGCTGTATGAGTGAATGATGAAAAAAACGCAAACCAATTCAAGAAAGGCACTTGAAATACAGAGAAAGGCATCATTCACACCACCTTGGATGACACATCTGTGAATAATTGTTACTCATGGACTGCAGTATCCCGAGATAAGTTTAAAAGTTTCCATATCAGTCCCCTAAAATTTGCGCAAGATTGGCAACATATGCGTTGTTGCAATGTGTGTGTGTGTGTGTGTGTGAGAGAGAGAGAGAGAGAGAGAGAGAGAGAGAGAGAGAGAGAGAGAGAGAGAGAGAGAGAGAGAGAGAGAGAGAGAGACCGTCTCCGTCCTTGTCGAAAAGATTAAAAGCTTCCTTGAATTCCATGATCTGCTCGCTAGTAAGTTGCTCCTTTGTGAGTTGTTCCTTAGGGGGTTGCTCCTTTGCAGGTTGCTCCTTGGCCGGTTGTTCCTTAGGAACCACTTGATCCGCCATCTCCTTCCCAAACTGACCGAGAGAAAATGCAAGAATATGAAATCCTGCTGGTAACAAGAGCGAAGTACAGTCAGGGTACACGGAACTATTGCAAATCGAAGGCTATTTGCATAGGGGTCGTGGGCCAAGATCACTCTCAGTTTGCCACGCTCAGCAAACGCACCAACACAAGCGCCCCAAGAAAAAAGGTCAAAAAAGAAAATAAAGAAAAAAAGAAACTGCTTTTGCATATTGTCATGTAGCCAATTCCCAAGAAAGTTTTTGCAATGGAGCTCTTATAGCAAATGACATACAAACAACCGTACATGCATATTGTTATGTAGATATCCAACAACTAAAGTCAATGGATGTGCTCAAGAGAAGGTTCGATATGCTCAACGTGCTTCATGTTCAAGAAGACTCACGAAAAAGAAAAAAATCCTTCTTACTTTTACAACACAAATTTTGCTTAGATTAGAAAACCATTTTTTATGGAACGTATTCAATTTTGTAATCCTCGAGACTTGAGAAACCACCCAACAAACTTAGGACAATCTTGATAGAAGCTTAGCACTTCCAATAACTAGTGGAAATAGTCTAATTAGCTTTAGAAGACTATTTTAGCTACCCTTACCATTTTGATATGAAATCGGCCACACTTTTTTGCATATAGCTCGATGAGATAGCTCATTTTAACAATAAGCTCTCATGGAATCCGTTCACTTTCCTTTTTTCTCAATGTTTTCTTCACTCTTGCATCATTTTTGTCATGTATACTGAGATTTGAGTGCCCGAAGGTGCTATACATGCATTGAAGAATCTTCTCGAGATATTGAAGCCCTTTTTTGTGGATGAGGAGCATCAAGATGAGATAATATCTATTCCCACAAGTTCATAGATCACATTTTCTCTCTGCAAGGGTATATATTTTCAAAAAGAAAGTTTGGCTATAGCCTACTCTCCCAAGCTTTGATTAATAGAAAGAACAATTGTATAAATGAATGGGCCTAGCACCCATGGGGCCCCTTGAATCCCACAAAGCAGGGGTAGCTAAGACTTGCTACAATTAGAGGACATTACAAAGAAGGTTAATAACCCTTTCGTCCCCCCTCATGGGGGACCCACTTGAATTTAATCTTGCTTCTCTCGAGGAAAAACATTATGTGATGTCTAAATGGCAGGGATTTCTTATAGTTGCAAATTCTTTTGCCTAAAATGAAAATACATTTTTTTATCGACCATTGTTTAGGAGGGTTGTTGAAGTTGGCAGCACACCTCTCTTTCAAAATCTTCCACAGGGCCTCACCTCTTATAGCATTCCACAATGCTGTAGAGCAACCATTCACTTCACGCAGAAGTGTTTGCTTCTAATTGATTTGTCCCTGTGACAACAAGATTTTTCCAAGGGCTCACTAGATCGATGCTGACTTGGGCCATGAAAAGAAGAGGTGTCCCAAGTCTTCATGGCCATGCTAGCAACATTTACACCAAGGTGGAGCACCACAAATTTTGTTACTTTACATTGGTCCAAATTCCCACGAAGAGGATTTTCCAGATAAGAGCTTCTTTTTTTATCTCGATGAGGGGATACCAAAGGGATTGGAACTTAAAATCCCACCTTAAACCTGACCAATTTAAACAACACCTTTGATTGAGTGTGATATAAAATTCCACATTCTTCTTGAATCTCAGAATATTTTCAAGACTATTGCCATTGTGCCATCTTAGACCCTCGATGCATGGGGGTTTGTTCCCAATAAGAAGGTGAGTCTTTGAGCTATCCCAAGCATTGAATTTTCTCAAAAGCATGCACCAATTCTATCTGAGTCAATGTCCTCAAATTCAATCCATTGGCTTCTTTCTTGATTCTAGAGGTGCTTCCACAAATAGAACCCTTTATTCCAAAGATTTCTAGCTTTTTGGAGTTTGCATGACTCAACCCCTTTGATGCCTTTGATAGGGAACAAGATTGAATCATTTTGTCTAATAATGGTTGCCCATTTCCCATCTTCATTGATCTTGATATACTATTTCATCTTGTTCCAACTCTTCCATTGAGAGCAAACTAAGCTTGAGCCTCTAGGAATCACTAGATAGGGGGAGAACAAAAGAGCGATAAGATCAAGTCCCTTTAATCGACTAAGAGAGCTCTTGTTTCTAAAAATCAGTTTGGCCCAAGAGGCTTCCCTATTGCTCCATGTTTGAATTAACATTTGACTGCCAGCTTGTTGGCCATTCCTTCAATTTCAAGAATGCCCGAATTTCCTTGGTCTCTTTGGCTTATGCAAGTAGCCCATTTAATTTTGGGTGCACTAATCTTGTTAAGATCTCGCAATCAAAGAAAGTTTCTACAAATTCATTCCAATTTGGCAATCTCTTAGTCCTTTGGTCTCTGGCAAGACAAAAAAGTAAATAATCAAAGAAAGAAGGAATGTGTTAACCACCATAGCTCACCTTGCTAGGTTGGTCTACATACCTTTCCAGTATGCCAACTTTTTCTCAAGTTTAGAAAGAGCCTAGTTCCATCGTTGAGCCATCAAAACATCAAATCCCATCGGAATACCCAGCAAGTAGAAGATTTGATACTTGGGGATTGTAATAAAGTGATAGGAAGGAGATGATTGAACCACACCCTTGACAGATAGGAGATGGTTGAATTACACCCTAAGAGAGAGGATTATTAAGTAATCCTCAACCATCGCTTTTGGGGCAAGTGGTTAGCCCATCACATTCCTAACCAAGAGGTTGTGAATTCGATTCCTTATAGTGGTATCAGAGCCTAGGAAGTAGGCTTGGGCAAGGTGGAATGATCGAATGGCCTCTAAAAAAGGTGCTTGGGTAGTATCATGTGAAAGGGTAGGGATTGTGGAGGCGGCGCTTTGAGCATTGGACCCAACAAAGAATCAAGTGTATCTCTCAATCCGTAGGTCAAATTGAGGCGTGTAAGATACCGTTGGAAAGCTCTCGGAATGACTTTCCAATAAGCTAGCCTTGGAAGTGTGAAGTGCTTGGGAATCCTTGGGTGGCACTTGATTGAGTGTTCAAGGTACCAAACATGGGTGAGAATAAGGTTCAAGATACTAAGGTTGAGAACAGTGTTCAAGACACCAAGGTTGCAAACAAGGTTCAAGAAACTATGCGAGGTTGAGGGACATCAATTCAAGGGTACCAAGGGAGTTCAAGAATGGATCACCAAGGCTACAGTGATAATGGGTAGATCATTGAGGACAATGATCAACTAAGGGGGGAAGAATGTAATAAAGTGATAGGAAGGAGATGATTGAACCACACCCTTGACAGATAGGAGATGGTTGAACTACACCCTAAGAGAGAGGATTAGGAAGTAATCCTCAACCATGGCTTTTGGGGCAAGTGGTTCGCCCATCACATTCCTAACCAAGAGGTTGTGAGTTCAATTCCTTACAGGGATCAATTGATAGTCATGGTCAATAAATTCAGGAGGATGCCTTGAAAGAATTTTTAGAGTGGTTAACTTTGGAGCCCAATGACTCCAAAAAAGTATTTAGGCTTATGCACAAAAGCATTTATGTCATTGCAAGAGAGTTTCATGCTCATTTGTTCTCGATTGAGGGGAAGAACAAGGCCTTGGATTATACCTAAGCATGCATGATGTTTAACTAGGCAGCTTCAACCATTGGAAACAATTGCAAAAAGAAGAAGAGCCAAGGAGCACCCTTGTCTGATAGATCGTTCTAAATGAATATCTTGAGAAAGTTGGCCATTGATGTTTATCTAAGGTGATGCATTTCCCAAAAGCCAAGGTCTTTATGGGATTGGAGAATGAAGTCCCACTTGAATCTGTCATAAGCTTTGTCGAAGTCAATCTTAAGAGAGAGGATATCTTGAGTAGACTCTTCAGTGAAAGCCAAGCCTTCCCACACATCAATTATAGCCTTGAGGATGGACCTCCCATTGATGAACCCCTTCTAATCCTCACTCATCTAGTTTTGAAGGCAAAAAGCAATGATTAGCAATAACCTTAGTGAGGATCTCGTAATTGGTTTGTAACATTGTAATTGGACGCTCATTTTCAATCTTATTTTTATTGCCTTTTTTATGAATAAGCTTGATAACACCTTCATTGAGGCAGTCGAGCAACGCACCAAAAGATACAGCCTCTTGCCACACCAAACATAATGGAATAGTCACCACATACTTGAAGGTCTTGAAAAACTAATTGGTAAGGCCATCTAGTGTGCAATAATAGTCTCCAAAAAATTGTCTAAAAAGTTTGCAAAAGAGTCTTATGAATCATCACCAAAGTTGCGGTTCAAGGAAATTCAGGGTTTGCATGAATAACTCACAGAAAATGAGGGAAGATTCAAGGAGAATGGGGAATTCCTGGTACTTCAGACTCTCCTCAAGAATTTTTTGGTGAATTTGGTGGAATTTGGTGCGAGGTTTTGAGGGAAATTTGTTGTTTATTGCTAGAATCTCATTGTCAAGTCCAAAATTGGGGGTTCCTTCCTTCCTTCCTAATATTAAATTAGAGAGTAAAGGTAGACTAACTTTTCGAGAATACTAGCTCTAAAACTTCCTTGTCCATTCTTTCCTTCTTTCCAAAGTACATCAATGCCAAAATGCCTTATGGGCATGCTAGAACCTCCATCAAGCTCTTTTTGTCCTAATGACCTACTTGGTTTTGTTGAGGGCCAATTCTCTACCTCTATCTACTAGTATCCTACAAGCCTTATGTAACAATGGAATCCCATTGTGGTTGTCAAATGCATTGCCATTTTTTAATCTTCCAACCTGAGGAGTCAACAATTGTTTAGGCCGGAGATCAAATGATAGAGGCTAGCTAAAATTTTCTAAAAGATACCTAACTACATTGGATTCTTCCCCATTGTGGTTTAGGAGGCCAATCACTTTTTAAGGAAGCAGGTGTTCCTATTGGGGAGTGGGTAGTCTATCTCCTCTATTTCTATGAATATGAGAAACTATTAGAAATTTCAATATGTAATGTTAGCCTAAAAAAATTCAAATATATAATGTTATTATATTTGTTTCCATACTCTTCACTTGAATAATATGTCGCCTACAAAAACAATTTCTGTTAGCACTAAGCTTGCACACCTTATTGGCTTCAGGTGATATGACCTACAACCTATGTACATAAATGAAGTTCATGCATAGAGGGAATATATTTTTGTCATTGAGAAAGAAGCTCCTACACCATCATAGCCAAGAACTATGTGTGGATAGGTTACATACCAAATGACCAAAAACCTCATTAAAATTTTGCTCAAAAAGAAAGAAAATATGCAAATGGACTACAATATGAACAATCAAGGAACTATTCCTTAGTACACGAAGGGAACAACCAACACACAATAATCTATAACAATAGACTGCTCTACTCAGCTATTAAGGTGCAATACTGCACTCACCTCTTCTCTTATTTTTCTCTTCTTCATCCTTCTATCCCTCTAACTTGCATTTTTCTTATACATAAATATATCCAAATTCTTTCATAGCTATTTCTTTTATAAGCTTTCTTGACATGAAATCTGCCAATATCTCTTCCATAGAATTGCAATTTTTCATAATTATATGTGTGATGTAGCATATGCTTTTGCCACTCATGAGATGAGGTTTTGGTACTAGCTAAGGTTTTTATGATTTTATAAGTACAAATCAATTCACTTAAGTGGCTAAAAAAACAATTTATAAAGAGGAGATGACTTATACAAACTTAAACATTATAAAATATGTAGCTAGGATTTTTTTGAGAAAAAGAAATAAGAGGTCCTTAATAGTTCCTTAACACTAGGTAACTAGGGTAAGTGTGTACTTTGATTTTTCAACATCAATCAATTCCAATACTCTCATCAATTTTTGTGTATGCATGTGAAACAAAATCTCTTGTATGGATCTTTCATATCTTAAATGACCAAACTACTAGGATTCTTCTTGTTGAAAGAAGTGCATGTCCGTAGGGCTAACTTTGGCTTAAGAACTAGGTAGATGTCTACAAGCTTGAAATCTTACAAAAATAAGCCCACATTGAATAAACAGTTCAAGACACATTCCTTGCTTGTGTTTTGATATATCTAAGTGCCCTAATGATTTCCCACACACATAATCACTTTGAGTGGGCTCTGTAGAAATAGCTTGACTAGAATTACTAAGTGCAAAGACCTCTAGTTCATGATGTCTTGCCTTAGCCCCTATAAAACAATAAGTGACAAGCCCAAAAGAGGAAAAATTCCACAAAAAAACCAAGAAATAATGTGATTTATCAGAAAAAACAATTTCTCTAGGATATGGGATCTCTACCAAAAGGAGAAAGAAGCCATACTATGACAGTCATATCAAGGAAAAGGGACTCAATAAGGAGATTTGTTCCTATTCTATACACTAAGCATCATACAAAGAAGCTATAAAAGAGAGGATACAAACCATCAATTACCAATCACATGTCAACAAGTGGTGCAATAAGCTTAGCTACCTTGGACAAAAATATACTATCTAATAATATCAGTGAATGTAGTATAAATCTCTACAACAAACCAATCACAACTGACATCCTAGATAGGATGCTCAAGGTTCAAAAGACAAACAAAGAAGCACAAAGGATCCAAGAAGATGTAGATAAGAATCCTTAGAAAGAATCAAGAAGAAGAAGCTATGACAAAGATAGGAAAATGAATGAGTTTTTTTAGAGAAATATCTAGATCCTATTCCTATTTCTACTTACTCAAGCCTCAAGCACACAATCCCAGAAAAAAGAACATATTTGACAATGGGCCTAGGATATAAAATTGTATCCCTATGCTCAATGTTGATAGACACACTAGCTCAATATCACTATAAGGAGCTCCATTGTAGAGAGGTTTCAAGGAGAGATAACATGGATCAAAGCTTATATTGTGGGAGTAGAAGGGAGACGACCCAAGTGCATAGGTGAAGTATTCCTTCCAAAAGTCCAAGAGGAAGCTCTACATGTCCATCAATTACTTGTAACTTCATCCATGTAGACCTTAGAGTAGGTTGTTCCCATTTCTCCCATAACATTTTAGTGGCAATTGCCATTCTTGCTCTTGAGTCTAGAATGGCTTTTCTTGTGTGGTCATCATAGAAGACTAGTAAATAGGTGTTTCCTTTGTCTCATTCATGGAAATATCTTATCTTCGCAAGAGGTATTTTTCTTTACACATGAGCTAGCTTGGGCAAAAGTGATCTCTATATTGACTTATCTACGTGGCTTCACCCATTGAAATAGCTTATTCATTTAAAGTGAGATTACATAAAATCTTCATCTATTTGAGCTCTTCCACAATGGATGGTTATGGCTCATTGTGTATACTTTCTTTTCACCATAGATGCTCTCTTATATTTCATCCTAGCTTCATATCCTCCCATATAGTTATCAAGAGTGTGAAGAATCATGGTCTCCTCATAAATAATAATAAAATTTTGAGCATCATCATCACAAGATCCTTCAAGAAAAATCTCATCATTTCTAGCCACATCTATTTTGGGAAATAGGCAAGTTGCTTCTTCCTCTTTTTTCAAACGCATTTTTTGAACTCTTTCTCTTAGTTCTTGAGGCCAAATCTCATCCATGTTTTGTATGGTTTTCTTTCTCTACTTCCATCTTGGTGCTCTAGGTACTTGAGGAGTTTCTTTCAAAGATCCTACAATGTCTTGAGGTGGATCCTTAGATGCCATTCATTGAGTAAATTCCTAGAACTTAGGTTCCAGAATTCCTCATGTTTAGCATAGAGATAGACACTCTTTGTAGCATAGCTTGAGTGACTTCAACCATCTTCATGCATAGTGTTAGCTTTTCACATTCTAGGTCTCCTCTAAGGTAGGATTTCTCATGGTGCTCTAAGCTAAGTTCTATGATCAATATTTCCTGGTAAGCTTTCAAGATAATTTGGAGGTCTTTAGACATAGGATCTCCTAGAACCAATCTTGCCTATTTGTAATTTTGTTCGTCTTATGTTCATCTGATACTCATCTCATTTTCATGAATGATTCTTCCTATACTCAAAGAAATTCACTTAAAGCATTGTTCCTCTCTTTATCTTGGTGCAAGTTATCTTGAGGTCATTCATCTATTATTTCCTCTACTTCTTAAGTTTCTTGTCTCTTACTTTTCATGTGTGTGCTCAGATCTTACTTGGTCTTTTGCTCTTATTTGTCATGTTCTTGACTATTCTAGGACTAGACTCTTTGTCATTCTTGTTTGATGGACTTCTTCAAGTTCTATCTCAACCTCTCTATGTTGGGCTTGAGAACTTGTGAGTACTTGAACCAACACTAATGTACCATAGCCCATGTATGATGGTCCTAGAAGTTTAGAGATGTTGATGTAAGTGGTTTATCCTACATTTGCTAGTTTTTAGGGTAATCCCTAAAGACATGCTCCTTTCCATAGTTTTGACAAAATCCACACTCATTTCTAGCATTGGATTAATAGTTAAGAGGGTCAGGATAATTGCAAATAAAGTGGTCACCATTACATTGGTAATAAATCCCTCTTGTTGGTGGTGCTTAAGTCTATCTCATAGGTTTTGTAACTATGGGGTATCAATATTAGAGTCATCTCTCCCTTAAACTTCATTCTAGTAGGCATCTGGAACAAAGTACTTGGCATCATATGATGAATAATAGTGGTTGTGTGGCTTATCATAGTAATACTTCTCTCCACTTGAGTAGTGATAATAAGGCTCATGCATTTTTGCTAATGGCTATAAAGAGATAGGAAATATGCCTCTTTCCTTGTTTTCCTCTTGATTTGCATACTAAATAGGGACTACGTTTTGAGGTGGTGATTGTTGTTGTCCTAAAACAAGTTTTGGAGCTCTAAGATCTTGTTGCTTCATCCATGTGTTTATGATTTTAGTGACATTCTATTGTGACATGATTACTGGTCTTTTGGAAATATTGGCAACAGTGAGATTCTCTCTTATCTATAGGTGGTGATTGTGCTTTTTCTAAAGTATAAGCCTATATAGGATGGTCCCCTCTACACTAATAACATCTACAAATCGGTTGCATATGCCAAAGTGTAGTTTTCTAAGCTTGGTTTCTTGACGATTGTTGAGCTCCTCTCTTTTTGGCTACCATGTCAGATAATTCATCGATAGAGAGTAGGTGTGTTTTTGTAGTAGATGAATGGTGAAATTTTGTGTGTATCTAGATGAGCTTAACATCCTTTGCTAAGTTGTTTTGTAAATAAATGCACCCTTTGAGACAAGCATCAAGAGTTTGCAAGTGCTTTACATAGACAAATGCCCTTAGTTCATTGCTAAGAAATTCATCCAATAAATGTGAAATCATCTTTTCCTAAGAAGGAATCTCTCTTTCTAGACACTCATCCATGTATTGCATGAACTTATGAGTGGGAAGCTGAATAGTTTAATGATTGTGTTGTGAACCTATGGATCAAAGAAGAGGTATCATAATTTAAACCTTCAAAAAATCACCAGTAAAGTCATCTAGGAGATGTCCAATATCTTGGAAGGTCTATCTATCTAATGGTTTGAACCATGTAAATGTAGTTCCAATCAGGGTGAACCCAAAATTTTTGTATTGAGTAAAGAATTATTTCACTTTCTTGGCTCTAAGAACTTTCTTGAATTCAGCCTCAGAATTTTATGGAGCAAACCATTACCTCACAATCACTCTCCAATTCATTACAATCGCTAGAAGTAAGTGTTCTAGATGCTAACTAAGTCATACTTTCCTCCAAGAAGATGAACCTTTGTCATTTAGTGTTTGACACAAGTGTAGGACTATACCCTAAGTGTACATGTCAATTTTCATTTCATTCAAAATCTTAATCTTTAGTTATCAAGTTGTTGGGGTTTTGAGTGCTTGATTTTCAACTTTTATGTTTTAGGTTCCCAAATTATGTCACATTCATTATTTTAGCTTTTAATGGATAGAGTACCTTGATAGTCCCTTTGTGATTTGAAGTCCCTTGGAGGTATCTAGTGAGTTGATGCCTCCTCTCGAAACCCAAATTCACTAGCTCTTGTTTTTCTACATGTTGCACTTTGAGATCTAAGGTCACAACTCTATAAAACAAAGGTCAAAGGTCACAAAAATGCCAAAAAAAAAACATGAATTCCTAATTTCCCAAGGAATTTGCAATTTTCAAGAGGGCTCATGATGGTTGACAGAAATCATGATGCTCCTAGCACCCTCATGATGTCCCTAGGCCCTCCTGTGATAGCAATCATGATGGTTGACAAAATCATGATATCCAAGACTCAATGGTTGGGAGCCCTCATGTTTTCTATGATCCGAATCGGATGATGTGTGATGCTTGATGTCAATGAGCAATTGCAATGCGCTCACGATGCAATGTCTTGATGTCCATGGTTGTGGTTCCTTCATGTTTGATGTAGGTCTACTCACATGACACATGTACCAATTGACATCAAGCAATGTATCCTTGCCCACAAATTGTCTATCCGAGAGATTAATTGGTGGTGTGAAGACCTTCACCATGTTAGGATTCATGCAAACACACAAGGAGTCACACACATGTGCACACATATACATGCACATATGCAATGATGCTTCACTCATGGACAAGACACAAGATCTCCCAACAAGCTCACACTTGATTATGAGAGGTAATGAACGAGAATGAATACAAAGGAGGGTTTTTTCACTTATATGGATAAGTTTCAAAAAGTGACCATTTTCACACTCAAATGTCCATCCTAGTGAAAAAAGGTTTTGATTGCCCATTTGGAGTCTAAATCGAGTGCTAAAAAATCATCTAAAATCTCAAAGGGTTATGAATACTCCTTGAGCTCTAGGACTACTTAGATTACAAAAATATGGAGATAATAACAAAAAATGGCTTTCAGGCATGTTTCTAAAGGTGTGGTTTAACATGAAAAGGGCCAATTTGAGTGGTAGTTTTTGAAAATTTGTGGGCCCGTTTAGCTCTTTATTTTCTTGAGTGCATCCATCATGTTTGTTGCTATGGTTCACAATTCCAACCATTTTCTCTCTCTTTGACCTTCAAAAACGATGTCAATGAGTCTCTATCTCCAAAACTCCTCCCTCATAAATTTTTTCGTTCTTGAGAGATAAGCTACACATTGTGGCAAGAGATATTTCTTAGTTTTTTTAACAATAATAAGGGTGTACTATTTAGTGTATCGCATGAGAAAAAAGAAAGAAAACTGCTTATGCACAACCTTGTAGGGTGGACCTATGCATGCCTAATATTGAAATGCAAAAAGAAAAAAATGATGCAAAATGAAAAGGGGTATGGATGAAGGAGCTCCAAGGTCAGTTGTTGATGAATTATCCTATTCTAAGAAGTGAAAAGATTTCACTTGGGGATGCCTTAATTGGCCATGAACACGTGATGGCTCTATTGAGTATGTTGTTGAACTTTGAATAAGAGAGAATAATAGTTGGATGTAGAAAGCATCATGGTTGTCTTCTCCATGTTTACTTCAATAATAATCATGCACTATCTCAATGCTTTATGATTTGGAAGTGAAGAGTTAAAGCATTAGCATCACAGAGCTTGACTATTCAAAGAATGGACCCTTAATATCTCATCAATTACTCCATGAAGAGCAATGTAATTGTTTTTCCTTCATGACCTAGACATCTTATCAATTGCATGCATTATCTCAGCAATATAGACACCTTATGTATATCAAGATCCTAAGTCCACTTATATGTAAGTATTCCTCAATGACTTCTTGAATCCCTTATTCTTGGCCCTTGAATGATTGTATGTGAGAATCTTGATTATCAATTACTCGAAAGAAAACATTAGAAACAAAAATTCAAGGTATATAAGTGATCTGATCTTGCATGACAATGTATCACTCTCTTGCATGGGATGTCACAATGGTGTTTGATGTGAGTCCATGTAGAGTGGCCCTAATTGGATTCTTACTTGAAGTGCAATGGATCTTAGAATGTGTGAAAGAGATAGGGTTGTGCAGTGAGTACATCGAGCGTGTAGGAAGAATCTAGTATTACTCTATTGTAGCTAATCTAGAGATGATAAAAAATCCTTGTGCATTGTAAATTCAGGAGTATTCGGTAACCATGATAGCATTAGATGCATACACACATACATACACATATACACACACATACACACACATATATGCATATACACACATACACATACATGCATACATAATGCATATGAATACATACATACTTACATGCATACATAATGCACATGCTTACATACACATACATAATGCATATACACACATACACACATATGCATACATAATGCATATGCATACATACATACTTACATGCATACATAATGCACATGCTTACATACACATACATAATGCATACACACACATATGCATACATAATGCATACACACACATACACACATATGCATACATACATGCATACACATACACACATAGACACATACACACACATAAACACATACACACTCATAGACGCATAGCAACACATGCACATAGACACATACACATACACACACACATATACACACACACAAACATAGACACATACACACATAATGATGCATACACATACATACATACATATGCATACACACACATATGCATACATACATGCATACACATAGACACATAGACACATAGACACATACACACACATAGATACATACATACACATAAACACATACACACTCATAGACACACACACATACACATAGACATGCACACACATACACACACATATACACACACACATACACACATAGACACATACACACATAATGATGCATACACACACATACACATGCATACATACATGCATACACATACACACATAGACACATACACACACATAGATACATACATACACATAAACACATACACACTCATAGACACACATACATGTACACACACATACACACATATATGCATACACACACCTAGAGAGACATACCCACATACACATACATGCATATATATACATACATAATGCATATGCATATGCATACATACATACATACATGCATACATACACATACATAATGCATACACACACATATGCATACATAATGCATACACACACATACACACATATGCATACATACATGCATACACATACACACATAGACACATACACACAGACACATACACACACATAAACACATACACACTCATAGATGCACACACATACACATAGACACACACACATACACACACACATATACACACACACATAGACACATACACACATACACACATAATGATGCATACACACATACACACACACATACATGCACATACATACACACACACATGCATACATACACATAGTTAATGCATACACACATACATATGTACACGTATATATATATATATATATATATATATATATATATATATATATATATATATATATATATATATATATATATATATATATATATATATATATATATATATATATATATATTGATTTCTAACCATTTTGTTTTATATGTTAGGTATTATGGATCCCAGTAGAGAGAGAAAGGCGAAACTCACTCTCATAAAAAGTCTTATGAGAGCAAGAGTTTCGTCTGATACTCTAGGGGCCATAATGCATGATTACTCAGAGATGTCTGATGAGGAGTTGGACTATACGATCCAAATGCTTACCCAGCGATCAGACAAGGGCTCTTCTGCGGCTCCACATGCAGGAAGAGAGCTATCTGCTCATAGGTATGTTTTTTTTTCATAAACTTTTTAATGATATTATAACACATATTTTTATTTATGTTTATCTATCTATTTTCAAGACACCTATACCACCTCCAGCACATGATAGCAGAGCAGAGTTGCCTATGAGGACATGCATAGGCACCTTAGGATTAGAGTGCGATATAGAGCTAGAGGGGAACATTGTGTACATAGGGAATGGATTGGAGTTCAATAGAAAGATGCGGGCACTATGCGACTCTTACCTGCGCTTTGTCCACTTACCGTGGAAGTAAGTAAAAATTTTATATATAAATTGAAATAAATATCTTATGTTTTATTTACATTATGTTTTTTTTTTTTGTAATGAGCATGATGAGAGGGATAAAAAATACGTACTTAGTTCACTTCAGACAGAGTTTGGGAGAGGATGGTCGTTTAAGTGGTGTCTAAAAGAGATGTGAACACTTATGGCTCATCGTCATGATAATGCACGATATGCACTGCTTTTATGTATATGTGGATATGAGTATGTGTGTTTATGCATGTATGTATGTATGAGAGAGAGAGAGAAAGAGAGAGAGAGAGAGAGAGAGAGAGAGAGAGAGAGAGAAAAGAGTGAGACTAGAGGTATAAATACACGCATACACACACATATACATCATACATGCACATTTACACACATATACATATACATGCACATTTATACATACACACACATACATGCACATTTTTACACACACATACACATGCATGCAATTACACACATATAATGAATACACATAGACACATACACATACTCACATACACGTACACATACTCACATACACATAGACATGCATAATCATATGTACACACATATAGACTCATATAATCATATTTACATGCATGTATACATATACACATGCATAGATACACACACAACACATGCATATGCACATATAGATACACATACATACACAACACATGCATACGCATAAATAAATAAATAAATCCTATTTCAAAAATCCTAAATTGAAAACACTAATTTCGATATTAGGGTTTTAAAACCCCTAATTTAAAAACTCTAATTCAACCTTTTAGCCATATGTTTGAAGTATATGTACATATTGCATCTATTCCTCCGACATCCTATTAGAGAGATGTCTCTCCTCCCAACCTTATGCCTCTATATATAGCTACTCGAATCAACGAGGATCATAATATATATAAAGATATGTACACATCATGTAGATAGGATACATAAATATAAAATGGAGTAGATATATTATGCATCACACATACATGCCTAAATGCACACATAAATGTACATATACATACTAACATATTTACATGTACACATTTACACATAGACATATATACATATATACATGTACACATCACATATACATGCCTACGTGCACACATAAACATATATATATACATGCATACATATTTACATGTACATATTTACACATAGACACATATACATATATACATGTACACACTTATAAACACTTGCATATATTACATGAATACATGAATATTTTACATAAATGCATATGCATATATACACATGCATATTTAACACATGTATACATATATCACACACATGCAAACACATACATATACATGAAATACATATATATGCATACTAACATATGTATACATATAATACACATGAATACACACACATATGCATACATACATGATAAAAATTTGCTCCTCGAAGATAAAGCTATATATAAAATAATTAGGCATACCCCCGACCTTCATGTTCTAACTTAGAAGAACATGATTTCATCTCTCTAGTAGGATTCATCGTTATTCAAGTTAATAAAAAAATCTATTATCTGATATCCATTCAGAAGCTTCAAGTTATTGATCGATAACTAGAGTAGAATTTACTATCTAATCTGCTCATATATTTTCATTATTGCCATCATTTTGGTAAGACATCAATATAGTCTCATCTTCATTATCTTTATTGATTTCATTTATTTCTTCTATTGTTAAATCTATGTTCTCATGAATCACATCATCTATTGATGGACTAATATCTATTTCTAGTAATTCCTCTTCCTCATCAGTAGAATCAGCATGTAGAGAATTATCCTCTTCATCAAAAAGATTAGTATCATTATCATGTATAATGATTCTAATTTCTATTTCAGATGTTGATGTATCAGTATCTGATGCTGAATCATCAAGAGGACTTTCTTCGATCTCTATAACAATAAACTGTTCAAAGAATGACCTACCTCTAGGTTGCACATGAATGACTTGCCACCAAGGATGAGCATCTAGGTTTTTATAAAAAAATGCTTGTTCAATATGTCTAGGAAGAATATATGGTTCTTTAGTAGATCGCATTACCTTGGAAGAATCAATTGCCCAAAGCCCAGATAATTCTTTCTTAATGTGGAAGTACTACCTTTATACTCCTCTTGAAACCAGTCAACCTTCAAAATGACCTATCAAAATATATAACAACAAAAACCCATTATTAGGTGCTTAAAAAAATAACTAACTCTATAAAAAAAATATAAACTTTTTTATACTTGTTTGAATGTACAAAATGAAATTTCGTAGATACCAACAATAGTTCGTACGTAACCAAGTTCGCTATCTATAAGGTTCGTGTCTTTTGAGCTAGCATGTGATAGTTGCTTGAAAGAAGCAACAATACTAGAATCCTCTGTTTTACGTAAAGAATCAATGGCTTTGATTCTAGTATGTTGTCCAAAAGCCCACATATTAGTGAACATTCAAGCCTGCAAAATAATTCAATTAGTAAATAGAAACTAACATACATATATGAAAAAATTAAAATATTATTTTAATAAAATTACCTTTTGTTCACAACCTATCATTAACTCTCTTTGCTCATATGAAATTTCTTCATTATTTGCATCGGCGCATTACAAACGACTATATAGCCAATCCGAGAAAGAAGATATATCTGTAATCTCATTATTATTGAGATTACGTCTAAATCTTTTGTTTTTTCCGCTTTTACTTCGGAGATTTTGAAGTTCCTCGTACTCGCTAAGAAATGCTTGCATGCATTTGCTATTATATGCTACAAAAGTAAAAACATCATTTTTTTCTTGAAATGTAAATAAGAATGGAAGCCCCTTACCTGATAATACCTCATCTGTTATTTTTGAAGAAGACTCGTTGGTCCATGCGCGTGGAGCTTCTTCATGAACTCTTTCAAGGTATTCACTAGCGTAATACATGCACTCTTTAAGCATCCAACCTTTTGCCATGGATCCTTCTGGTTTCGCTCTTTGTCGCACATAACCTTTTAATACTCCCATAAATCGCTCGACCCAAAACATCCATCGAGTGTTGACAACACCTGCAATCTCTAGTTCATCTACAAGATGGACTAATAAATGAACCTGAATATCAAAAAATGAAGTAGGAAGTTCTTTCTCCATCAAACATAGTAGCTCTTTGCATTCACATTTTTTTTATGGGATTGAGTTTTTGTCAATCTCTTTGGATGTAATCCACCTATACATATCATAAAAAAAATTATAAAGAAGTTAATTAAAAAATAAAAGATCTGATTATCTGATATTAATAATCTGATTATCTACATACACAAAAATTCACATATATATATTTACACATACACACGTATTCACATATGCACATTTACACATACACATATATTCACATATACACAACTACACATTATTGTGGAATAAATGCATGTATTTTTGTATGAATGAGTGTATATGCATGCATGTGTGTGTACGTATGTATATATGTGGATATGTATATGTGTGTTTATGTTATATGTATGTATATGTATACATATATATATGCGTATATGTTTGCATGTATATGTGTATGTGGGTATGTGTATGTTATGTGTGTGTATATATGCATATGTATTCTGATTTTTTTTCTGTTTGAGATTAAATTAACAGGAGATATTGTATGGTCGAAAAAAATAAGAGGTGAGCTAACATACCACCTGAGTCGTGGCAATTTTTTCGTAGATAGCTACGTCTTCAGGAGTCATTTCCTCAGGAGGAAGTACATAAATTAATAGTTTATATTTATAATTTTTATATATTTTAGTAATTTTTTACATTTAATTTATGTATTTTTTTTCTTGAATAAATAGGCTGCTGCAAAGAAGAGAGTGGAGTCGGGCCACACATCGCACCTAGGCCAAATGGGCCATAATGGTTTTGTAGCTACATTTGTAAGTATATGTGTTATTGTGAGTATATTTTTTATTTTAGTTAAAATGCAAGTAACTAAATGTTTTTTATTTGTTTCATTGCAGTGGAAGGATTATGGCCGATATCCTACGAAAGATGAGATCGAGTAGTCTACACATTTTGGATATCGGCATTTGAGCGAGTATGTGCAAGATCATCCTGATGCCTTTGTGAGTATTTTTAAATTTTATATAATTATTTTATTTTTATGATTGGTTTAATTGTTTTATTTATTTATGTTTGTTATATGTAATACAAGAGTATTATGGAGGGACAAATATGGATGAGGTGGAGAGACAGACACAGGGGGGACAATCTCGATCGTCATAGGGTGATCATGATGATGAGGATGAGGAAGATCAGGATGATCATGATATTGCTGCTGATGATGATGATCATGATGATGATGATTAGGATTTTAGTTGATTATGACATTGGATTATATGTATTTACATTGATATATATATATATATATATATATATATATATATATATATATATATATATATATATATATATATATATATATATATATATATATATATATATATATATATATATATATATATATATATATTTCATTTCAGTTATGTTTTGAGTTATGTGTATAGTATTAAGTAATGAAGAGTTTTGTTCTATTGATTGTTATTATTGTTTATATTAAGCATGTGTTTTAATACTTTAATTATATAATTCATTCATATGTGTGTACCTAAGTGTATATGTATGTAGTGTATATGTATGTATGTGCATGTGTATGTGTGTGTATATGTATGTATGTGCATGTGCATGTGTAAGTGTATATGTGTGTATGAGTATGTGCATGTGCATGTGTATGTGTGTGTATATGTATGTGCATGTATATGTGTAACTCTATGTGTATATATGTGTATGTGCATGTATGTGTATATGTAGGTATGTGCATGTGTGTGTGCATGTGTATATGTTTTTTAATACTTTAATTATATAATTCATTCATATGTGTGTACCTAAGTGTATATGTATGTGTGTGTATATGTACGTATGTGCATGTGTATGTGTATGTATATGTATGTATGTGCATGTGCATGTATAAGTGTATATGTGTGTATGAGTATGTGCATGTACATGTGTATGTGTGTGTATATGTATATGCATGTATATGTATAACTCTATGTGTATATGTGTATATGTAGGTATGTGCATGTGTGTGTGGATGTGTATATGTGTTTTAATACTTTAAATATATAATTCATTCATATGTGTGTACCTAAGTGTATATGTATGTGTGTGTATATGTATGTATGTGCATGTGTATGTGTGTGTATATGTATGTATGTGCATGTGCATGTGTAAGTGTATATGTGTGTACGAGTATGTGCATATATGTGTGTATCAGTATGTGCATGTGCATGTGTAAGTGCATATGTGTGTATGAGTATGCATGTGCATGTGTATATGTGTGTATATGTATGTGCATGTATATGTGTAACTCTATGTGTATATGTGTGTATGTGCATGTATATGTGTATATGTAGGTATGTGCATGTGTGTGTGCATGTGTATATGTGTGTGTACGTATGTGCATATATATGTGTATATATGTGTATAATGTATGTATATGCATGTGTATATGTATGAAACATGCATGTGTATGTGGATGCATTTCCATTTGCATCCATGTGCATGCATTTGAATGTGCATGCATGTGGATGTGCATATACATGTATTTGCGTATATGTTAATGTGTGTATGTGTGTGTATATATATATATATATATATATATATATATATATATATATATATATATATATATATATATATATATATATATATATATATATATATATATATATATATATATATATATGCAATACTGCATGCATGTAAATCTTTTTATGTGGTTGTAGAAATGTTTGTGCATATGCATGTGTATATGTGTGTATATTCAAGTGTATGTGCACATGTATTTGTGTGTATATATGTGTGTGTATGTGCATGTGTATATGTGTGAAAGTGCATCTTCATCATGTATAAGTGCATATCAATAAGTGTGAGTATGCTATCTAATGAAAATAACACAATTCAAATGATATACAAAGAATAGAAATTGTACTTACAATAGTTAGCCATACTTTTTGCTTGGTTAGCTTTTTGAATAACCTACAATAAAGAGAGAGAGAGAGAGATAATTCAAAGAGAGAAAGATGTAGAAAGAGAGAAAGAGAGACAGAGGGAGACAATAAGAGAGAGCTTAGGCAAAACAATAATTCTGCATATACTTGCTTCAGCTCATAAGCGCAGTGCAATTGCGAACGTTGGAGAGCTCTTCGATCGGATGCGTGAAAATGCCGATTGAAGAGCCTTCAACATTTTAATTTCTGTCCGTCAACAGACCGTCGTGTAAGCGATGCTGCTCGTCGTTACATAAGCGACATCTTTTCGCTTATGCGACGGCAAACATCGTCGCCTATGCGACGTAAAAGAGCATCACTTATGCAACGCTCTTTGAAAGCGTCGTGTTAGCGACACTGTATGGGAGTGTCGCAGCCCCGTCGTGCCACAAGTCGCAAAAAACATTGTTCACTTCGTCGTTTAATCGACGGTCCGCACGCGATGCTAATTACGATGCATGTTGCAATTTTAAAGCGAAAAAATTCTGTCGCCTTAACCGTCGCTATATGCTCGTATTCCTTTTAGTGACTAGACTGTCCACCTGTAAAGAGAGGCAACAAAGTATCATACATGTCTTTGGAGCTAACAGATGTCTCCTTAGTACATGAAAACAATGGCTGAATAGCATCTTCCACAAAAACATCACGGCTAACCAGAATGTGTTTAGTCTATGGATGATATAGATGATAGCCTTTACTTTCAGAACTGTACCCAACAAAAATACATTTTACTGCTTTATCATCCAATTTTCTACAATGTTGTTCGGGCACTAATGCATATGCCAAACAACCAAAAACATGGAGATGAGCAACAGATGTCTTGCGGTCATGCCAAACCTCATATGGAGTGATAGAGTGCAATGCTTTAGTGGGACATTTGTTAAGTACATATGTTGCACACATGACAACCTCAAGCTAGAAACTATGTGGTAAAGCCTGACTCTTGACCATACACCTCGCCATCTCCATGAGTGACCTGTTCTTTCGTTTAGCAACTCCATTCTGTTGAGGTGTATACGGAACTGTACACTGGTGTTTTATCTCACGTTCAACCAGAAATGCATTAAAATCAGAAGACATATATTCCCCTCCCCTCAATCAAAATGGAGGGTATCCATTTTACATGCTGACAGATTTTCAGCCAAAACCAAAAACTGTTTGAAGCACATGAACACTTCGGGACTTTGCCTTCAATGGATAAACCCATGCATGCCTGGAAAAATCATCGATCAAAGTCACGAAGTAAAGATAATTTCCGAAAGAAGGTATCTGCATAGGACCACAGACATCACTATGTACAAGCTGCAATTTCTAAGTAGCCCAAACTGAACCATCTTTTGGAAATGAGGTGTTGGTGCATGACAATCATCAATTGAAGAATTATGGAGGAATGAAGTCAAGGAGTCAAGAAGAAAACAAAGTCAGATGGTTGAAGGAAGGACATTTTCAGAAAATCCAAAGACATGTACACATATGTACATTAGCTGACTTATATCTTTGTCTAGTCATACACTTGTATATATTCATCTATAAATATGTTGGAAAATGTGGGGCAAATAGAGCAGAAGAAGATTTGAGAATAGGGAGAGAGAAATCAGTGTCATTAGACACATGAAAAGTGAGTGAATTGTCTATCCTCACTCAGATGTAAGTTTTCTGAGAAATTGAGAAATTTTCCGCCCGATATTTTGCTGTCTGCTCCTTCTGTGTTTAATCTTTTGAGAAATCCTTTTGCACGTGTCTAAGTCCATAGCTAATCTATCTATGGCTAGAATTTGAGAGGTTAATTGTAATCAGGCTGTGAGAATTTTGTTTAGGAACATTCATATGTAAGAATGTTCTAAGAGTCGTAAAATCTGGCGCACATTTCATCTTCAATGAAATGATCATTGCTCAGTCCACAGTGTAAAGTTTTACACAAATGAGGGCTTAAAATCTAAGTTGGAAGGTAAGCCATCTATGGCTAAAAGATCTTGATCAAACGGGTTCAGAGTTGGGAGAACCAGTGCTAAGAAATTGCAGGTGTCAAAGTCGCCATTGCAGAGAAGCACTTTCAGACATAGGTAAAGTGTTTCACACATTTCTCAGTGTGTACTTAATCTTTTTGAGAGATTTAACTTGACAAAGTTGCGCAACCTTAAGGCGAAGTGTTGTGCAAAGTTTTATCAAAAACTTTACAGGATTGATTAGTCAATGAGTGACTAATCTGCAGCAGACTTTTCTGAAGAAACTGAATGTTTCAGAATAATCAATTTTCTGATGAATTGGTGAATGATCTCTAAATTTGGTGGAGTCTAAAGTTAATCTTGATATAGAGGTGATCTAAATTCAAGGTTAACTTGTTCTTTTGGAGATTAACACTCTCCGTCAGTGGTATGAGAGCAGGTTGTGTCAAAATTGAGAAGAAGAGGACTCCGACTATTGCAGAAGTACAAATCTTTACATTTTGAAGGTGCAGAAAGGTAAAGGTTGAAGAAAGATCAAAGGAAGACATACAAAGAGCATCAAAAGGATCAGAAGGAGCAACATTCGAAGAAAAGGTACATTTATTATCTGTAAAGGTTAAAGATTTGAAGCTACAAGTGAAGTAAAGATGGGAGATAGTCTCCAAATTGAAAAGTTGGATAGAGAGAACTATCCTGCATGGTCTATGAGGATGGAAGCTCACCTTATGAGCAAGGATTTGATAGGATATATCACAGGAGATGAAGAAAAGCCAGAATTCAGAGATTCTAGTGTTCCAACTAGGGAGGAGCTTGCAGATTTGAAGAATTGGATGAAGAAGGATGCTCAAGCAAGAAGCATCATCTACATGGCAGTCAATGACTATTTGCTTCCTCACATTAGAGGACTTGAGAGTGCTTGTGACATTTGGAATGCTTTGGAAGAGCATTTCCAAAATACAACCAAATCAAGGAAGGCTTCACTATGGGCAGAGTTTACTACCTTCAAGAAGAAGGCCTCACAATCAATTTCTGATTATGTGACAAAGATGAAGGACATTGCAGATTCTTTAGGTGCAGTTGATGAAGATATTGAAGAAGACAAATTGGTAAGACAAATACTCACAGGGCTAAGAGGAGATGAGAAGTGGAAGCCTTTCATTTTATCTACAGAACTTTCATTAGATCACTTTACTCCTGATTTGAATCAATTGTTAGGTCATATGCTAACTTTTGAGAATGATGTCAAAGGAGATGTTGATAAGAGTGCAGGTCATGCAATGTATTCTAAAGACAAGAAGAAAGCTAACAAAGGGAAGCAATAATCAAGTGAAGAAGAAGGTACATCAAACCAAGCAAACTTCATAAGAGGAAGAGGAAATGGCAGAAGTAGAGGAAGAGGCAGAAACAACAAAGATAATGCAAGAGCTTGTTGGATATGTGGTAAGACCAATCATCTATCTCATGATTGTTGGCACAATAATCAAAACAATGGTAATTATCAGAACTTTAATCAAAGAGCAAGAGGTTGTAGATTTCAGAGAGGAAATTTCAGAGGTAGAGGTGGTAGGAATTCTTTTGGAAGAGGTGGTGGAAGAAACTTCCAAAGTCAATCCTATAATAACACCTACTACAATTATGCATCAGATCAAAAGGAGGACTCAACTCTCATTATGAATACATGTGAAACCTCACATGAGGACATGAGTGTTCTATATTGATTCAGGATGTAGTAATCATTTGAGTGGAAATATTGCTTTGATGACTGACCTAGACCATAATGCAATTAATCATACAGTTTAGACAGGTGATAATACAAAGCATAAGGTAAAGTCAATTGGTTCAGTCAAGGCTAAGGATGGGAGCACTCTTCTGAGTAAGGTACTTTATGTTCCCACAATTCCAAAGAATTTTATCAGTGTAGGTCAAATTGTGGAAAAAGGTTATGAGGTAAGGTTTACCAATGATGGAGTTTATGTGGAAGACCCTAGTCAAGGGTATAAACAAGTTATTGCAGGAAAGAAAGAAGGAAGGCTTTTCACATTGAAGGTACAAGGAAATGTTGGACATGCTATGTTCACATATGGAGAGCAAAAGGTGTCAGAATTGGATCTTTGGCACAAAAGACTTGGACACTTTAATGGAAGAGGTATCAAAGAAATGATTAACAATGATTCAGTGCTTGGAATGCCTAACATTGCAGGTCAACACATGACATACAGATGTGAGGCATGTCAATTAGGTAAGGCTCATAAGCAATCCTATTCCAAGCATGGATTTATGTATTCAGAAAGACTTGAATTGGTGCATACAGATGTGTGGGGTCCTTCAAAGGACTTTAGTATAAATGGTTCAAGATATTATGTCATATATGTTGATGATGCTACCAGGTGGATCACAATTTATGTGATTAAGGAAAAGTCAGAAGTGTTTAATACATTTAAACACTATCATGCATATGCAGAAAGGATTACAGGTCAAAAATTGAAGAGACTAAGGTCAGATGGAGGGGGAGAGTATTTTTCAAATGAGTTCAATGATTATTTGTGGAATGCAGGTATAAAGAGAGAAGTTACTTGCAGGTACTCTCCTCAACAAAATGGGGTAGCAGAAAGAAGAAATAGGACTCTTGTTGAATTTGCAAGGTCCATGATGAAAGAGAAGAATTGCCCAAATTATTTGTGGGCTGAGGCTGTTAATACAGCTACATATTTGGTTAATAGATTGCCTTGTAAAGCTTTGCAGGGTATGACACCATATGAAGCTTGGTGGGGTAAGAAACCTACCTTGGATCATTGCAGAATATTTGGATGCTTGGCCTATGCATATGTGCCATCTCAATTGAGGCATAAGTTGGAGCCTAAGGCAGAGAAGTATGTATTCATTGGTTATGATGATAAGCAAATGGGATACAGGTTGTGGAGTCCATCCACAAAGCAATTTATTGTATCTAAGGATGTTACATTTGATGAGCAAGGTACTTGGTATGCAGGTAAATATAATGTACATACAGATGATGAAGAAGTAGTGGAACAAAGGAAAGGTAAAGCAAAGATTCAATTACTTGATGAAAGTGAGAGTAATGAAGTGCAGATTGAAGTTGAAGAGAGGCCAAGGTTTGATCCAGAATGTGATGAACCAGAGACCTCAAGAAGTGCAGAAGTTAGGAGATCATCTAGGCACAAATGGCAACCTACAAGGTATAGCTATGACACTTCATTCTTGACTACTAAAGATTATGCTTATTTGGTAAAAGCAGATGAAGACCCTTCTACATATGAAGAGGCCAAAGGGAAGAAGAATTGGGAAGATGCTATGCAAGAGGAGTATGATGCATTGATAGAGAATCAAACATGGGATTTGGTTCCTAAACCTAATAGTCAGAAAATCATTGGTTGTAAATGGGTTTACAAGACTAAAAGGTTTGCAGATGGAAGTGTGTCTAGATACAAAGCTAGATTTGTTGTGAAAGGGTATGCACAGACATATGGAGTGGACTATGATGAGACTTATAGTCGTGTGGCAAAGATGACAACCATCAGGACACTCATAGCAATTGCTGCTTGTAAAGGTTGGAAGTTGTCTCAATTAGATGTTAAAAATGCTTTCTTGAATGGTTACATTTCAGATGAAGTCTACATGGAGCAACCAGATGGGTTCAAAGATCAAGTGAGTCCAAATTATGTATGTAAGCTCAAGAGAGCTTTGTATGGGTTGAAGCAAGCCCCAAGGGCTTGGAATTATAGGCTTGTAAAATTCTTGAATGATCTTGGATTTCAAGCATCAAAGGCAGATAGTAGCTTGCTAGTTAAAGCAAGTGAAAATGGATTCATTTATGTGTGTATTTATGTTGATGACATAATACTTACAGGAACAGATGATAAGGGGATACAAATGATCAAGAAGCAGATGGAGAAAGAGTTCAAAATCAGTGATTTGGGAAACCTATCATTCTTCTTGGGAATGGAGATCTCTTATACTCAACATGGAGTATATGTGACCCAAGAAAGGTATCTTAAAAATTTGCTAACCAAATTTAAAATGGAAGATTGCAGGGTTGCACCTACACCTTTGGAAGTGAACCATAAATTGTCTAGGTTTGGAGGAGAAGAGTTCAGAGATATGAAACTCTATCAAAGTTTGGTTGGTAGCTTGATTTATGCTACATTGACAAGGCCTGACTTGTCATATGCAGTTGGTGTGCTTTCACAATTTATGCATTGTCCTAGGAAGAACCATTGGATTGCAGGACAAAGAGTACTTAGGTACATCAAGGGTACACTCAGAGAAGGGTTGTACTATGGATTTACTTCAGATACAAGCTAAAGACACTTTTGAAAGTTTTTGATGTGATTCAGAGTACTCCTATTATTTGTGGAGACAATATGAGTTCATTATACTTGGCAGCTAATCCTGTATTTCATGCTAGAACTAAGCATATTGAAATACAGTATCATTTTCTGAGAGAGAAGGTCATTGAGAAGGAAATTGAAGTCATACACACTCCCACAAAAGATCAAGTTGCAGATATGATGACTAAAAGTCTAGATGGACCAAAACTACAAAGATTCAAGGATATGGCAGGAATCAAGAAGATAGAGAAGAACCTCAATTAATGATTGAGGGGGAGCTGTTGGTGCATGACAATCATCAATTGAAGAATTATGGAGGAATGAAGTCAAGGAGTCAAGAAGAAAACAAAGTCAGATGGTTGAAGGAAGGACATTTTCAGAAAATCCAAAGACATGTACACATATGTACATTAGCTGACTTATATCTTTGTCTAGTTATACACTTGTATATATTCATCTATAAATATGTTGGAAAATGTGGGGCAAATAGAGCAGAAGAAGATTTGAGAATAGGGAGAGAGAAATCAGTGTCATTAGACACATGAAAAGTGAGTGAATTGTCTATCCTCACTCAGATGTAAGTTTTCTGAGAAATCGAGAAATTTTGCGCCCGATATTTTGCTGTCTGCTCCTTCTGTGTTTAATCTTTTGAGAAATCCTTTTGCACGTGTCTAAGTCCATAGCTAATCTATCTATGGCTAGAATTTGAGAGGTTAATTGTAATCAGGCTGTGAGAATTTTGTTTAGGAACATTCATATGTAAGAATGTTCTAAGAGTCGTAAAATCTTCAATGAAATGATCATTGCTCAGTCCACAGTGTAAAGTTTTACACAAATGAGGGCTTAAAATCTAAGTTGGAAGGTAAGCCATCTATGGCTAAAAGATCTTGATCAAACGGGTTCAGAGTTGGGAGAACCAGTGCTAAGAAATTGCAGGTGTCAAAGTCGCCATTGCAGAGAAGCACTTTCAGACATAGGTAAAGTGTTTCACACATTTCTCAGTGTGTACTTAATCTTTTTGAGAGATTTAACTTGACAAAGTTGCGCAACCTTAAGGCGAAGTGTTGTGCAAAGTTTTATCAAAAACTTTACAGGATTGATTAGTCAATGAGTGACTAATCTGCAGCAGACTTTTCTGAAGAAACTGAATGTTTCAGAATAATCAATTTTCTGATGAATTGGTGAATGATCTCTAAATTTGGTGGAGTCTAAAGTTAATCTTGATATAGAGGTGATCTAAATTCAAGGTTAACTTGTTCTTTTGGAGATTAACACTCTCCATCATGAGGAACGTTGCATTTTGCCCAAAATACAACCTTCACAAACATGTTTTCCAGGTGCCTCAAGTTTAGGCAAAGAGGACACCATTTTAGATTTCTGTAGGTGTAGCAAACTAGCAAAATTGAGATGACCAAAACATGCATGCCAAAGCTTTGCATCTGACATAGCCTAAGAATCATGTACTACACATGCCAAATCATTCAGAGATCTTTCATAGTCCATGAGCTTATATAGCCCATGACAGAAAATGCCAGAAGCAATAATCACATCACCATTTGACAGATCATGAACCGTACACCTGTCATCAATAAATTTCACAACCAAGTCAATCTTGGCTAATGTAGAAACTGATAAAAGATTTTTCTTGATCCCTGACATAAACAAAGCATATGACAAAGTGAAAGAAATACCATCAGTAGTAGTCAAAATGATCTTACCAACTCCCATAATAGGATAAGAGGAGTTGTTGGCACATGTAACAGTATTAACAGTATTTCCTGTAGGGATAGGCTCGAGTGAAGAGAAAAAACTATGATGCAAGGTAATATGTTTGGTCGCCCCACTGTCAAAGTACCAAACATCTGAGTCTACTACAAACATGCACTGCTCATGAGAAGATGGGTCAAAATTGCAAATAGTAGTAAACACCCATTCTTCTTCCTGCACAAGATTAGCAGACTCCGTTTTTGGTGTAGAGGCTTTTGCAACAACCATTCTAGCCTCTTTCTTCTTTGCCTCTTTAGCAGCTAGTTTTGGACAGTTCTTTATGATATGATCATTGCCTTTACAGTACTTACAAAACAATTTCTGCTTTTCTGAGTTTTTCTCATCTTTATCTTGGTTCTTCAAATGTGCAGCATTTGCAAATTTTTGCTTACTAGTAGAAGAGCTCCATTTTCCTTTGCCCTTCTAACTGTTGATGTATGAAACACCACAAGAAATGAATTAATGTGACACTAGAACACCTCTATGGTCACCATTAACTCATTGCCACTCCAAACTTTGAGAAATGATAGCCTAAAGTGAGAACTTTGCTTCTACAGAAATTCCTAGTCACCGAAATGACATACCTTCAGTATTTTGCTAATTTCTCCTAGCTCAAGTATTATTTTTTCATGAAACTTTATAGGCTGAAACTAGAAGAGTAGAGCTTTCCAACAAGCTATCATATGCATCAAACGGATCTCTAGAACTCAAGTTATGGCTCTCACAAGATGACCCTGTATGACCTTCCAAAACTGGAAATTTTACCTGTTTTAGTAAGAGCGCCTGTTTAAAATTAGAATTCGATGCCTAGCATCGACTTGCAACGAGAATTCGATGCCGGGCATCGACTTGGGATGTTTTTGGCCACTTTTCAGCAGGGATTCGATGCCAGGCATCGACTTCCCGCATAAAGTCTTGATCTTTTGGACACCAAAACTATAGGTGATTTCATGCACACTTAGAATATGACTTATCAACTGGAATTCGATGCCAGGCATCGAGTTGCTCCAACAACATCATCTTTTCAAGAAGATTTGGCAGTAGATAAAAATCAGATATGAAGATAAGGACTTATCAAGTGAGATTCGATGCCACGCATCGACTTGCTTGGAAAACTTCAACCTTTCAAATCATTACACAGAAGACAAACACTGGAGATGGAGGAAGAAGACTTATACACAGAACTTTAACTAGTTCTTGTCATAACTATGAAAACTCAGAAGCTTACAAGTGCTTTCTCGCTCAGAGAAGCCCGACTATACTCAGTCATAAAAAATGAGTTCTTCTCACTTTCTCATTGTCTTCCTTCTTCTTCTCCTCACCGCGTCAGTTAATACTAACTAACTTATATAGATTTTCTCATTCCCGTGATTTTTAAAAAACTTCTAGAACTAAAGTGAACTAACTTTACAAGTATGATACACTTGTGAATTTGTCCCTTCACATAGGCATGGGGTTTTCTTCCTAAGATTTGACCTTCAAATATATGTCTAATTAGTGATTGTTTCTCCAACAGCTCCCCCTCAATCACTAATTTACATTCCCTATTTCTTCATATCTTCTTCTTTTCTTTTACTCCTGCCATGCTTTTGAATCTGCTGGTCTTCACACCATCCAAGCTCTTTGTCATTATGTCTGCTAACTGATCTTTAGTAGAAATGTACTCCACTTCAATCTCCTTCTCCATTACCTTTTCTCTGAGAAAATGATATTGTATCTCTATGTGCTTTGTCCTTCCATGAAATACTGGATTTGCTGCAAGATAAAGTGAACTCATATTATCTCCATGTATTGTAGGTGTACCTTGATCAATGCCTAAGCTCTTGAACAATGTCTGCATCCATATGACTTCCTTAGCTGCTTCCACAAGTCCTTTGTACTCTGCTTCAGTTGATGATAATGCTACTGTATGTTGTTTCTTTGAACACCAACTTACAAGCTTATCACCAATATATATCATGTAACCATGAGTTGATCTTCTGTCATCTTGATTACCTGCCCAATCTGAATCACTATAGGCTCTCAACTTCAAATCTGATGTAAAAGGATAATATAATCCTTCCTTTATAGTTCCTTTGATATATCTGAGAACTCTTTGACCTGCAATCCAATGTGGGTCCTTTGGACAATGCATGAATTGTGACAAAACTCCCACTGCATAACTAAGATCAGGTCTTGTTAGTGTAGCATAAATCAAACTACCCACAAGAGATTGATACTTCCTCATATCTTTGTAGTCTGCACCATCATATTTACTGAGCTTGTGATTAACTTCAAGTGGAGTTGAAGCTTCTCTGCAATTTTCCATATCAAACTTCTTCAATAGATTCAGAAGATACCTTTCTTGTGATGCATATATGCCATGATCTGTATAAGTAACTTCCATTCCAAGAAAGTATGACAACTTTCCTAGGTCACTAATCTTAAACTCTTTCTCAAGTAATCTCTTTACCTCCTTGATTCCTTCATCTGAAGTACTTGTGATTATAATGTCATCTACATAAATACAAATGTAGATTGTACCTTCCTCTGTTCTTCTGATAAGTAGACTTGGGTCTGCTTTTGAACTTTGATATCCAAGATCATTGAGATACTTCACCAATCTATAGTTCCAAGCTCTTGGAGCTTGCTTCAATCCATACAATGCTCTTCTCAACCTGCAAACAAAATTTGGATACTTGGAATCTATAAACCCTTGAGGTTGTTCCATGTATACCTCATCTGATATGTATCCATTCAAGAATGCATTTTTTATATCCAATTGACTTAGAGTCCATCCTTTTGAAGCTGCAATAGCAATGATTGTCCTTATAGTTGACATCTTAGCTACGGGACTGAATGTCTCATCATAATCTATGCCATAGGTCTGGGCATAGCCTTTCACCACCAATCTAGCTTTGTATCTGGCTATACTTCCATCTGCAAGCTTCTTCACTTTATAAACCCATTTATTTCCAATTACTTTCTTACCATTTGGTTTAGGAACAAGTTCCCATGTCTTGTTCTCCTCCAGTGCATTGAACTCTTCCTTCATTGCTTCTTACCTTTAGCTTCATCATAGTTCTGAGGTTCTTCATCATCTTTGACCATATATGCATAGTTCTTCTGAGTTATGTAAGAAGTATCATAAGAATACCTTTCTGGTTGTCTTCTAGTCCTGCTTGACCTTATTGGTTCACATTCTTCATATGTGTCTGGATACACTTCTTCATCAAATATAGGAGCTTCTTCATTCCTTCTTGTTAATTCACTTCTGGATGTACTTGCTTGTATATAGTCTTCATCTCTATTTACCTGCAAAATTGATTTTCCTTTCTCACATCTTCTTACCTCTTCTTCAAATTCTTCAGCTGTATGACTTTGATCTGCATACCAACTTTTCTGTTCATCAAATGTAACATCTCTAGAAACAATAAATTGTTTTGTTAGAGGATTCCACAAGCTGTAACCCATCTGCTTTTCATCATAACCAATGAACACATATTTTTCTGCCTTTGGTTCAAGTTTATGCCTAAGCTGTGATGGCACATAAGCATATGCAATTGATCCAAACACTCTACAACGATCTAGTGTTGGTTTCTTACCCCACCAAGCTTCATATGGAGTCATTCCATTCAAAGCTGCACATGGTAATCTATTCACAAGATATGTAGCTGTATTTACAGCCTCAACCCAAAGATAATTTGGACAGTTCTTCTCCTTTAGCATAGCTCTAGCAAACTCAACCAAAGTCCTGTTCCTTCTTTCTGCTACACCATTTTGTTGTGGTGTATACCTGCAAGTTATTTCTCTCTTAATACCTGCATTCCAAAGATAATCATTGAACTCTTGGGAGAAATATTCTCCCCCTCCATCAGACCTCAGTCTCTTAAGCTTTTGACCTGTGACTCTCTCTACATATGCATGAAAATGCTTGAAAGCTCCAAACACTTCTGATCTTTCCTTCAAAACATATAATGTTATCCATCTTGTAGCATCATCAATGAAAAGAACATAGTACCTTGAGCCACTGATAGATCCTTCTTTTGTTGGTCCCCATACATCTGTATGAATGAGCTCAAGTACTCCATCATGTTTGAATCCTTTCTTCTGAAATGGTAACCTGTGTGCTTTACCCATTTGACATGCTTCACATTTATAAACCATATGTTGACTTTGCACATTTGGTAATCCTAGTACAGACTGATTAGCAACCATAGCTTTAATTCCTCTTTCATTAAAATGACCTAATCTCTTATGCCAGAGATCAAGTTCTGTAATCACTCCTTCACCATGTGTGAGCAAAGCTTGACCAATGTTCCCTTGCACTCTTAAAGTAAAGAGTCTACCTTCTTTCTTACCAGAGACAATCTGATTATATCCATTCTCTGGATCTTCAACAAATACTCCTTCATTTGTAAACCTGACTTGAAAACCTTTTTCAACTATCTGTCCCACACTAATCAAGTTTTTAGGTATTGTAGGAACATACAAAACATTGGTTAGCAAATCTGCTCCATTCTTGCATTTCACTTTTCCAATTGAATGTACACTATGTCTGGTATTATCACATGTTTGAACTGTGTGACTAGAAATGCCTTTTTCCAATTTTGACATCAATTCTATGTTTCCTGACAAATGATTAGAACATCCAGAGTCAATGTAAAATACCTTTAGATCTTCTTTATCTGATGTGCTGATTGATTTCATCATCAATGATGTATGACTTTCATTCTGTGTGTCATTTGCATAGTTGTAGTAGGTGGTGTTGTAGGATTGATTCTGTCCCCAACTTCTTCCTCCACCTCTACCATAGCCTCCTCTTTGACTTTGTCTACCTCTTTGAAAATTACTTTGATATCTTCCACCTCGACCTCTGCTATTGTTGTTTTGATTCTGGTTTGATCCTTGTTGTTTGTGCCAACAGTCATGAGCCAAATGATTACTCAATCCACAGATCCAACAAGCCTTTTTGTTGTTATTTTGATTACCTCTTCCTCTTCCAAAACCTCTTGCTCTTCCTCTGCCAGTGCCTTTACCTCTTGCATAATAAGCTTGAGAACTAGACTCCTCTTCATCCTTTGCTTTACCTTTATCTCCTTTCTTCTTGTTCTTCATGTACATTGCAGAACTTTGTCCTTTATCTCCATCTCCCTTCAAGTCTTGCTCATATGTGAGCATCAAACCAAGCAACTGGTTCAAATCTGGAACATAATGATTTAATGAAAGTTCTGTTGATAAGACAAAAGGTTTCCACCTTTCATCCCCTCTCAAACCTGCAAGTAGTTGAGCAATCAATTTGTGATCTTCAACATCTTCATCTATGGATCCAAGACTATCTGCTAGATCCTTCATCTTAGTGACATAATCACTAATACTTTGACTTGGCTTCTTCTTGTTGTAAACTCTGACCATAGACTTGCTTTCCGTGCTTTAGTAGTGCTTTGGAAATGATATTCCAATGCATTCCATATATCTTCAGATGATTCCAATCCTCTGATGTGTGGTAGCAAATGATCAGAGATTGTATTGTAGATGTATGCTTTTGCACTTGCATCCTTCTTCTGCCAATGCTTTAAAGCATCAAGTTCCTCTTTCTTTGGTCGGCTTTCATCTTCAAATACTGGCTTCTCTTCTTCTCCTGTTACATATACCATGAGATCCTTACTCATAAGGAAGGCTTCCATTCTCATTACCCATGCGGGGTAATTATCTCTGTCCAGTTTGTCAATGGAGATATGGTCTGCCATACTCCTTCCCTTCTGCTGCAACCTGTGAGCTTAAAGGATAAAGGATAATACCTTTTGAAGTTCTTTGTGTATGAGGATACTTTTGAAGTAACCTTTTGATGCCTTGTGTCTTCAAATGCTTCACCTTTCAAACTTTAATGGAAAACTTTACAAAACTTCTCGTACCTTTGTCATCTTCTGCTCTCGAGAATCTTTCTGCTCTGATACCACTTGTTGATGTATGAAACACCACAAGAAATGAATTAATGTGACACTAGAACACCTCTATGGTCACCATTAACTCATTGCCACTCCAAACTTTGAGAAATGATAGCCTAAAGTGAGAACTTTGCTTCTATAGAAATTCCTAGTCACCAAAATGACATACCTTCAGTATTTTGCTAATTTCTCCTAGCTCAAGTATTATTTTTTCATGAAACTTTATAGGCTGAAACTAGAAGAGTAGAGCTTTCCAACAAGCTATCATATGCATCAAACGGATCTCTAGAACTCAAGTTATGGCTCTCACAAGATGACCCTGTATGACCTTCCAAAACTGGAAATTTTACCTGTTTTAGTAAGAGCGCCTGTTTAAAATTAGAATTCGATGCCTAGCATCGACTTGCAACGAGAATTCGATGCCGGGCATCGACTTGGGATGTTTTTGGCCACTTTTCAGTAGGGATTCGATGCCAGGCATCGACTTCCCGCATAAAGTCTTGATCTTTTGGACACCAAAACTATAGGTGATTTCATGCACACTTAGAATATGACTTATCAACTGGAATTCGATGCCAGGCATCGAGTTGCTCCAACAACATCATCTTTTCAAGAAGATTTGGCAGTAGATAAAAATCAGATATGAAGATAAGGACTTATCAAGTGAGATTCGATGCCACGCATCGACTTGCTTGGAAAACTTCAACCTTTCAAATCATTACACAGAAGACAAACACTGGAGATGGAGGAAGAAGACTTATACACAGAACTTTAACTAGTTCTTGTCATAACTATGAAAACTCAGAAGCTTACAAGTGCTTTCTCGCTCAGAGAAGCCCGACTATACTCAGTCATAAAAAATGAGTTCTTCTCACTTTCTCATTGTCTTCCTTCTTCTTCTCCTCACCGCGTCAGTTAATACTAACTAACTTATATAGATTTTCTCATTCCCGTGATTTTTAAAAAACTTCTAGAACTAAAGTGAACTAACTTTACAAGTATGATACACTTGTGAATTTGTCCCTTCACATAGGCATGGGGTTTTCTTCCTAAGATTTGACCTTCAAATATATGTCTAATTAGTGATTGTTTCTCCAACACTAACTAGCCAAGAAAGCTTGATGTACAAATGTGCAGCATTTGCAGATTTTTGCTTACTAGTAGAAGAGCTCCATTTTCCTTTGCCCTTCTGACTAGCCAAGAAAGCTTGTTCTACCTCGATTGATCTTCTTGCAATAGAACAGAGACTAACTCCTCAAATGACAAGGCATTTGGATTGCCTTTCATCATCAACCGAAGAGTAGAAGCAAAACTCTGGTATGAATCAGGAAGACCATTTAGAACGGTCTGCACAAGTGAGCTATCTGGTATAACCTCATAAGCAAAAATCAACTATTCTTCAAGTCTTTGATCTTTGTTAGGAAACTGTCCATAGAATCACCTTCATTCATGTGCTCACTTCCCAACTGTTTTCGAAGGTAAGCAACACGAGCCTCATTCCTAGCTTGGTACAATGTGGTAAGTGTATCCCAAGCATCCTTAGCTGTTCTGCAAGAGCGAATGTGAGGAATGATGGCACGTTTGACAGACAAAGCTATCAATGCATGTGCTTGAGCATCTCTGCCATCCTAATTAATCTGCTCTGCAGTAGGTGCAGCAAAAACCACAGAACGAATAGGAATATGCAGAATATCATCATCTTCAACACCTTTTACGTCAGCTTCAGTACTTGCAGTTATAACAGTTGCAAGTGTGATAGGACGTTTTTCAACACCCTACACAATGCTCCACAATCCTTTTGCAACCAATAAATGTCGCATCATATAAGCCCATAACAAGTAGTTGGTACCATCCAACTTATAATCAACAGCCAACATATGAAATACATCATTTCTTTCAGCCATGGCCAGTGACTAAAATACCTTAATGCAGAAAATTAACTGTATCTCAAAAAGTTGAACAAAACTGCCCAAACAAATTCTATTAGAACTATAGTAGACTTTGAGATGCTTATACTGGCGAACCGAAACTAGTATATACCTTTGGCACAAAAAGACAAAATAGCCTATACAAGCACTGTGATAGTGTGTTCGTAGGCCGAAACGAGCTCAGATCGCGATTTTGGCACCACACACAAAGCTGTTTTGATCTCAGAAAAACGCCGAGTATGTTCACCAAAATTCGTGCGATTCTGAGACTGCAACCGAAGAGGTGTTGACAACGCCCTAGATGAAGCGACGACCTGCTTTGATACCGATTGTTGGAGTTAGACGTTTGTGGAAGCACGCGAACAACAAAAAGAAGAAGAAGCTTGGAGCACAACACACAATATTGTTTGTATTACTAGAGAATGTACAAAGATAAGTAGCCCTTTAGGGCAATAGGCGTATATACAAGTCTGGGAAAAAAAACCTCCTAAAGAGGGAAAAAGTGCCCCGGTGGTCCTAGAGTGTTCACACACATCACTACCTAAATATATCAACAATATAGAAGGTCACATGGAATCTAAGGTTCAAGATGGTTTCCTTTGTCCATGACATCACCTCCCCCTCAAGCGACAAATTCCATGAGGAGCGGTCATGTTCTCTAGTCTTGATTTCATTGGATTTTTTTAATGAGATTCTCGAACCTTGATTGGTGCTATCTAAACATTTTGTACAGGTTCCCAAGTGTGTTCATTGATGTCATACCCTTCCCAATGGACAAGGTACTCCAATATTCCTCAGGATATTCTCAAATATAGGACATGCTTGACTTTGAATTCTTCATTATCATCAATCTCGATAGGTGGTGGACTAGGTCTCTCCCCTTAATGGTGAAATTGGATATGGTTCCAACATAGACACATGGAAAATTGGATGTATTCTTATGGTACTTGGTAATTGGAGCTTGAAAGTGACTAGATTAATCTCAACCAAGATGGTGAATGGAACAAATCTTTGATGTTCTAGCTTTGCACAAGGCCTTGAAGTTTGCAAATGATTTCCTAGTAACCACACTCTATCCCCAATTTAATAGGATGGATTTTGAACACAATGCTGATCTACATAATACTTATATTGTTTTTGAGCTCTATGGATCTTGTCCTTGAGTTCTTCGAAAATACCCATGAGGTATTGGGCCTTATCTTTGGCAGTTGGGTTCTTGCCATGATTTAAGAGTTGTATATCCATCCTTTGTTATTGGCCATAATTTGCAAAGAAGGGAGTCTACTTGGTAGATGTATGAACACTATTGTTATAGCCAAACTCTGCAAAGGGTAAAAGCTCAAACCAATCATTTTGATGATAGTTCATGGTGCAATGGAGATACTGTTCTAGGAGTTGATTCACCCATTCAATTTATCCATTAGTATGTAGATGATTGGTTGTAGATTGACTTGAACACCAAGGAGCTTGCAAAGACTATTCCAAAAGCTATATGAATTGTGGAACTCAATCACTGACAATATCATCATGCAATCCATGAAACCTAAAGATATATTTGAGAAAAATTCTAGCAGTGGCTACACCTATGATTGCCTTGGTAGTTGGAATGAAGTGTGTCATCTTTGTAAATCTATCCACTATAACAAGATGGCATCATACTTATCCAATTTGGTAGATATGCAATGAAATACATAAATCATGAAGATCATGTCCTTTCTAGAATAGGTAAAGGTTTATGTCATAGTACCTTATATCTATTGTAAGTGTCACAGGTTTGGATATATTCTTTGACTTGCTTCTATATTTGAGGCCATCAAAAATCTCTTGATATGAGTTCTATTGTCTTATTCACTCCAAAATGCCCTATTGCAAGGTTATCGTGATGTTGTTGAAGTGCTTGGATCTTAGGCTTTCTTGGAGGAATATATAGTAGGTTTTTATAGAATAATAACCCATAATTTTCTTGGAACTTTTTTGCTTCATGAACTTTCCCTTCTTAAAACTTTCGCTTGATGTTACAAAACAATTCATCATGTGATAGAGTCTCAGGAATCAAATAGGTCAAGGCTGAATCTTCTTGATGGTTTGAAGACATGGCTATGGCTGCTAATTGGAGATATTCAGGCTTGAGTAATACACTCTCTTGATGATCAAAATCATCTTCACCTTTCTTCAGTGCAAGTTAGATCTTCTTGAGAAGGCATCTCACTAACATTCTTGACATCCAGGACGATATATAATGATAAAATCAAACATGGATAGAAAGTTACTCCATCCATTTTGCCTTCTATTGGGATGTGGGTAGTCATAAAGTACTCTAAATTCTTATTATTTCTCAATCTTCTTAGGGTCCATAAAGATTCCTTTCTCTAATACAATGCGCCCTAAAAACTCCACTTCTATCTGATGGAAAGAGCACTTCTCCAATTTCGTATATAAAACTTCTTCTCTTAGTTTCTCTAGGACTATCCTTACATGACATTCATGATCCTTTAGATTTTTGGAGAATATCAAGATATCATCGAGGTATAGTACCACAAAACCATCTTAATACTCTTGAAATAAATCATTCATCATATGTTGGAAGACGACTGAAGCATTTGTGAGACCGAATGATATAAGTACATATTCAAAATGCCCATAGCCTATTTGAAATGATGTTCTTCCATTTGTCTCCTTCTCTGATCCTGATAAGATTGTAAGCTCCTCGAAGGTCAATCTTTGTGAAGAACTTTGCCTTTCCAAGATGTTTCAAGAGCTCTAATATGAGTGGTAGAGGGTATTTGTTCTTTCTAGTGACTTTATTCAGCCCATGATAGTATACACATATTCAAAGAGTCCCATCCTTCTTCTTTAGAAATAGAACAGGGGCTCTCATTGGAGACTTTGAGTATCTGATAAACCCTTTGGCTAGACTTCCATCAATATTCTTGCATATTTTTGTAACCTCCCCTAGGGATAGTGTGTAGATTGGTCCAAAGGGTGGTTGTGCTCCCTCTTGAAGTTCTATGGCACAATCATAAGGTATGTGCTCTAGGAGGATATTTTCATTCTTGTTTTCAAAAACATCTTCAAAGCCTTGGTACTAATTGGGTAGCCTCACTGGATCATCTTTCTTGGATTCTTGAGCTAGAATGGCATAGATGATATATGTCGGTTCCTTCCTTACTAACATGTATGAAGGCTTTGACTCCTACATATGTCAGGTTCTTATAGATATCTTGATGAGTGATTTTATTATTTTCCCAATTGATGTCTTGATTATACAAGGTGTACTCTTAATGATGTGGTTTCCTTCATAATATTCCGAGATGCTAGAGGTTGTCCATCTACTACTTCAACTACTATTAGTTTGTTCTTCTTAACTATTGAAATAGGTTTTCAAGGGTGGTTCATCAATCGTAGTTATGAATTGATGATGTCATTGATGCTATCATCAGTTCAAAATATGACCCTTGGATATCAAATCAAGCAAGTAGACAATTGATCTTAGGGGTTTACACGTTTCGACCACAATGAAACCATTATTTTCTCTAGATTATAAACCAATCATGAGATATAGAAGGACACATGGAATTTGAGGTTCAAGATGGTTTTCTTTGTCCATGACATAGAGTATTTTGTCAGTGCACCACTTGCTTAGATTCCTTGGCAAGTATCAATTAAAATTGAGGAGCACTTAGCATGGACTATGTGCATTTCAAAGTACATTGCTAAGTAGTTCCTCTATAATTGGAGGTGGTGGTTGAGGTAGTTTTTGTTTGTATTTTCAATAAATCCAATACATAAAATCTTTGAAATTTTGAAACGTTTTTCCTTATCCATAAGTATTGGTAATCATATTTCCTGATTCCTCTTTGGTGGGAATCCCTAATATGGGTCGTGGTGGTGGCTTTTCTTAATGTTTTGATATGGTCAAGGTGAGGCCTAAGCCATCATCCATTTCAATTCCTTTTCTAATGCAACTTGCCAACAAACTAGGTTTCATGCAAAAGACACTTTCTCACAATCTTCCCTTGCTTAGACCATCTAAAAATAGCGTATTAGATTTTCATTTGAGGGAAGTTGTGTGTAATATTCCACATAATGTTTGAATTGTCTCACAACTTCCCTCATTGACTCATTAGGGATTTAGTTTAAGAGCAAAAACTCTTTTAGAGTATTGTGTCTAACACCTATGGATATAATTTCACTAACGAATGCTTGTTCCATCAATGGCCCTAAAATCTTCCAAATTTAGCATTTGGAACCATGACCTGATGGATCCTTCTAAAGTCAGTCCAAATGAAATATGAGGGAGGACGATGTCCCTATAAGAACATCATGAACCTTCTATATCCCTATTTAGATGTGTGAAAATGAATTTCCTTTGGGGTTTTTAGTGGGGATGTGATTGCTTAACTTATGCCCATCATCATGAGACTTATCAAGGTATTTCTTGCCCCTTGAAAATCTTAGAATGCCCTAAAATACTTAGGTAAGAGGGGAACAATGTCTTTGTGATTGTTGTCTTCTCAATCTTCCTTAGGTATCTCGATTGCTTCTACACTCCAAGTCACCCTTCAATTGGTGTACTTCAAACAATACACCCCCTCAACTTTCTTGAGATATTATGATTGTAGCCCCTTCACAGAACAATCAATGTACATAGGCTAGGGACATTGTTGAGCTTGGTAGCTTAGCTATCTTGATGGATCTATGGTGGTTGAAGTTCTTAATCCTCAACCTTGACCACTTAAGGGTATAGAGCCCTTGTGTGCTCTTTGTGTAGTTTGTGAGGTACAATCATAAGGGTTTGCAAATCCAAAAATGGTCGAGCTATGAGACAAAGTCACAAAGCAAAGACATTGTTGGCCTTTGAAGGCTTACTTAAGAGAATTTGGGTCTCCTTTTGGTTTAGAAAGATGTGGCATATAAATTAATTTCATCTCATATTAGATGGGATCCCTTATCCCCATTCTATTCAGTCCTAAAAAATTAAGCATGGAAGAGAGTGGCGAGGATGATGTCCCTAATAGATGCCTCAATAAGTATATCATTGTGGTGTTTAGGGGGTCCTTTAAAGCACGATTTAAGAAAATTATCACCTCCTCTTGGATTTAACCTCTTTGTTCATGAGTTAGCACTTTGATTCTTGCCTGAGTCTTGATCCCCTCCTTTGTTTAGCACTTTATTACACTTATTCTTTGTTCAAGAGGCAAGGGGCAATGAAGTCTCTATAGGTGTGAGAGCGATGTCCCTAGGCAACATCCCTAACATGGATAGATGATTTCCCTAAAGATCTTCTCAAGGTCATGTCAGCATGCCATAAAACTACTTTGAAGAAGAAAACAATGCCCCCTTCTGCCAAATATGCTCATTGAAAATGCCTCTAAGGCTTTATCACCAATAAAAATAGCTTACCAAAGGCACCCACAAAGGGTTGAAATGAAGGGGGAAATAGTGAAGATGAAGATGATTTTTTTGTATCTTTAATGGAAATTTCGAAAAAGAAAGTGAAAGCCATCCTGATTTTTGCCTATTTATACTTACCTACCTACCTATTCCTCATGAAATAAGGCTAAAAATGAAGAGGAAAAACATCCAAAGAAGAAAATAACTTCTCAAATCACTTAGATCACCAAGTACAACCCTCCAAGTGTGATATTTCTAAGACACATCCCTGACAATGGTGCCAAAGTTTTTGACGTAGACCCACTCACATGACACACATACCAATGAGCATCAAGAAAGGGGTTCTTGCCCAAAAATTGTCAATTCAAGAGTTGATTCAATGGTATGAAGACATCCACCATGCTAGGAGTCTTCAAAACACACAAAGAGACTCACATACATGCACATGCATACAAAACGATACATGCAAAGCCTCACTCTTGGACAAGACACAATAGCTGCCAAGAAACTCACACTTGATTACAAGAGAGAATCAAACAAAAAAAGAAATACAAATGAGGGTTTTCTCATTTATATAGGTAGCTTTCAAAAATTGATCCTCTTCACACTCTAATTTATTTAAAATATGTTACAATCCCTCAAGGATTCCAATTCGAATGCAAAAAAATCCTTCAAAATCCTAGTGGGTTAGGGAATCACCCCTCAAGCTAGAAGACTCCTTGCCTTGTAGAAATATGGAGTTGCTTCTAGAAATGTTTCTAAAAAACCTCGACCATATTCTTTGTTGGGTGTGTGTAGAAGTGCGAGAGATGCATGAGAAGCATACACAAGGAGTGCAAATGCAGGAAGATAGGCAAAGAAGATGGATGGCTGGGATAGATCTCTCTATTGACGATGTTCAGGACTAAAGTAAGAACTGAATAATATCCCTAAGTAAAAAGTACCACCACATATGAGTGAATCATGTATGAACATGGGGAAAACCCTCTAGCTAGCACTAGAGTAAAAAGTTCCCAAGTATAGGGAAAAGGTTCACATTGAAGCTACTTTGGATCAAATGATGTGAACACATATAGGGAGTGACGAATGAGCCCCCACTAGTCAATAAGCCGAAAGCTTTGCGAAAAGCTTCAAACTTTTCCTATGGAAGAGCTTTGGTGAATATGTCTACCACATTATCTTGCGTAGGCACATATAGCAAATCAATATCTCATGCATGAAGGCGCTCTCTCACTTAGTGATAATGCATCTCACTAAGTTTTGTGCAACAACCAATTCACTCTAACTATTAGTAAGAATATATGTAGCAACATCAATCCCCATGCAAAGATCCATCAATAGTCATATTAGCCATATACACTCCACTATAGCTCTGAAAATTTCCTTGTACTCAGCTTCACAAATTGATGTTGCCATTGTAGGTTGCTTCTTACTCAACCAAGATATGCATGAGTCTCCAAGGAAAAAGCAACTGCCACTAGTGGACATGCAATTATCATAACAACCAGCCCAATCACTATTTGTAAAAGCATCCAAGCATGGCTAAATATCTCCTCCATAAAAAGGACCTAAACTCAAAGTGCCTTTGAGATATCTAAACACACATTTCACCACTTGCCAATGCTTAGTGCCAGGGCTATGCATGAATCAAATCAATTGGTAAATCGCATACTGTATATCTGGCCTTGTGTTGCATGCATATATAAGACACCCTGGACCTTGCTGATAAAGGGAAGTGTCAAATGCATCACTGGAATCCTCAACTGAGAACCTAAATCCTATTTCAACTGGTGTGGAAACTGGTTTGCAATCCTTAAAGTCAAAACATTGAAGTAGTTTTTCAATAGGCTTTGCTTGATGCATAACAATTCTTGCCTCAACAAATTGGATGCCAAGATAGTAGCTCAAAAGACCAAGATAAGTGGCATCAAAACTATGCTGCAAATCAGCCATAAGAATGTCAAGTTTTGCATCACATGACCTAGTCAAGAGTATGTCATCAACATAAAGAACAAGCATTGTAAGATCAGCCCCATGTTTGGATACATACAGTGTAATTTTGATTGAACTACATGTGAAGCCAAGATCAATCAAGTGCTTATGGATTTTGTCATACCATGCACATGTGTTGGACAATTCCTCTCCTATTCGCAGCGGAAAGTGTAGAAGACCTTCTCAAGATCAAGACTTTTGCCAACAGCTGAACCTTCAAATTAAAACTCGTACCAAGTAAAAAATGCAATAAACTTGAAACTTTGGTCACTCAAACTAGACACCTAGAGCTTTCAAATGAGCTATGAAACACTCAATTTGGAGTAGATTTGGTTTGGCAACTCTTTGATTCAAAATAGACTACCTATCCACTCAATTAGGCTGAAAACTGGACTTCACTAAAACCTAAATAACTCACACAACATATAGAATTTGGTAAAACTATTTTGGAAAGAGGAAGTACTCAAGATAAGTTTTCCAAAAAATGTTCAAACACTAAAATTGGATACATATATTGAGAGATATGACTCTTACAAATAGACTACGCAGAAATGGGTGTGCCACTGGACATACTCTATGAGAGTGAACTAAATGAAATGACTCAAACCAAATGAACTAGCTACAAGGGGATTTCCACGCCTTCTTCCTCTGTTCTTGAGTCTCCTTTCTTGCCTCTTTTATAGCCAAGTGACCGAAATCTCTCATGATGAGTTTGAGAGCTCTTCTCTATCATTTCTCCACTACTTTGGATAGCCACTCCTCTTACAGTTCAGTTTTTGGATTTGATTCTCTTTTGATTGATTTTCTTTTGGCCTCCACTACTTACTGAAGTAAATGCTTCCATTTTTTATTTTTGTATTTTTCTTCTATTTGAAGAAAATCCTTTTTGCAAAAATATATATGACCTTACTTCTTTATTTTTAACAGTCCCCCTCAAGCTCACATGTGAGCTTGCACCTTCAGCCATATCCTGCAAGTTGATGTGATCATTGAACCTTTTTAGCTTAGAAGCATCTAAGGACTTCGTAAACATGTCTGCAACCTGGTCATTAGTTCCAATGAGCTTTATATCCACATCCTTGCTCAAAACTTTTTCTCGAACATAATGATAGTGCACTTCTATGTGCTTGCTTTGTGCATGAAACATTGGATTGTTTGTCAAGTGAATGCTTGACATGTTGTCACCATAAATTGGAATGGTCTCCACCTGCACATCAAGATCAGCCAAGAGCTTCTTAATCCACATAGCTTCACAAGTTGCAAAGGCTAAACCTCTATATTCAGCTTCTGTAGATGATAGTGCAACAGTAGGTTGCTTCTTTGAGCTCCATGTGATAGGTTTGCTACCTATCATGAACACATAACCTGAAGTGGATCTTCTATCTTCCTTCGAACCAGCCCAATTAGCATCACTGAAGCCCTTTACCTACAATTCTTCATCATATCTATAAAACAATGCATGATTGACAGTGTGCTTCACATATCTTAGCACTTGTTTGGCTGAATTTAAATGTTCACTTGTTGGAGCTTGCATAAATTGACAAAGAACTCCAACAATATAGCACAAATCTGGTCTTGTGCTTGTAGCATAGATCAATGAACCTATAATACTCCTATATGTAGTTACATCATGTAACTTCTCTCCATCATTTGAGCATAGCTTCACATTTGCGTCCATAGGTTGAGTGAGTGGTTTGCATTCACTCATTCCAAATCTGAAAAGAACATCCAACAGGTACTTTCTTTGCATCAAGTAAATGCCATCTTTCTCATAAACTATCTCAATGCCTAAAACGTATTTCAGCTCACCAAGATCTGAAATTTTAAACTCCTTACCCAGTTTCCTTTTTATCTCTTGTATTCTTGTAACATTACTTCCTGTTATGATGAGATCATCAATGTATATGTAAATATACACCTGCTTGCCTTCTTCTTTCTTCATGTAGAGAGAGGGATTTGCATTAGTTCGGCTATACCCACACCTTGTGAGGTACTCGACCAATCTTTGATTCCAAGCACGTGGTGCTTGCTTCAGCCCATACAAAGCTTTCTTCAATCTACAAACAAAATTGGAAATCCAATCGGTTGACTCATGTATACCTCTTCTTGAAGTTAACCATTGAGAAAAGCATTTTTTATGTCAAGTTGGTATAATGCCCATCTCCTTGCTGCACTCACTGCAATCAAGGTTCTAATTGTTCCCATATTTGCAACCGGGCTGAAAGTCTCTTCATAGTCGATGCCGTGAGTTTGCTTGAATTCTTTTGCTACTAGTCTAGCTTTATGCCTTGCTAGAGAACCGTCAGCATTTCTCTTTATTTTAAACACCCATTTATTTGGTCAGCCTTTGGAACTAGCTCCCATGTGTGATTGTCCTTGAGAGCTTTTATCTCTTCTTGCATAGCTTCTTGCCATTCTTTTTGTGTACATGCTTCTTCATATGCATCTCGTTCTTTGTCTTTGATCACCTTTGTCATATATGCAAAATGCTTTGCAATAAAACTATCATAGCTCAGCCTTTGAATTGGATACCTTGCTCTCGAAGACCTCCTTTCATTTCCTTTTGAATATTGCTTCTTCAATCGGTTCAGCTTTACCTTTGGTGTAATCACCTCTTCATACTCTTCTTCACTTGCATTTGAATCACTATTTTGGGCAGCACTTTCAGCTTCAAATCTTTCATAACTTGATGTTGGTGATGAGGAATGACTCCTTAGTTTCCCCTTCCATGTTGAGCTTTCTCCAAGTGACATAGAAGCTTCTGGACCTGACCTTTGAGTGCTTGTTTGCTGAAATTCTTCTTGGACAGCACCTCCATCATCTTCGCAATCTTCTTCAAGAATCTTCTCTTTCCCTTTGTCTCCAAACCATGGTCTTAGCTCATCAAATACCACATCTCGTGAGACTCGTAGCTCCTTTGTCACTGGATTGTAGCACCTGTATCCCTTTTGCTCCGATGAATATCCAATGAAAATACATTTTTCAGACTTTGCCTCCATCTTTGTCCTTAGTTCTTGAGGGATGTGAACATAACACTGACATCCAAAAACTCTGAGATATGTAAGGTCACATTTCTTACTGGAATAAACCTCCTCAGGAGTTAGATTATGCACTCCAGCCATTGTGCACTTGTTCATAAAATAAACAACCGTACTAGCTGCTTCAGCCCAATAGTTAGTTTAGTGGCACCTTCATGTCGTTGAGCATGCATCTTGCAACTTCTGTGATATGTTGATTTTTCCTTTCAGCTATTCCATTTTATTGAGGTGTGTACCTACATGTAAATTGTCTCTTGATGCCATTTTCATAAAGAAAATCTGAAAATTCTTTGGAGAAATATTCTCCTCCTCCATCCGACCTCAAGGTCTTTATGTACCATCCTGTTTCCTTTTTTACCTGTGCTTTAAATCTCTTGAACATGGACAACACATCTGGTTTTTGTTTTATGCAAAACATCCATACTTTTCTTGAATGATCATCGATAAAAGTGATAAAATATCTATTACCAGCCAACGATGGTTGTTGTGATGGTCCCCATACATCCGTGTGTATCAAGTCAAGGACATTCCTTGCCACATAGTTGCTCTTCTTGAATGGTTGTCGAGTTTGCTTTCCTAGTTGGCATGCTTCACAAAACTCATGTAGTCCAGCATCATTGAATCTTGGAAGACCTCTTACCACTTCATGGTTGCCCATGTCCTTGAACTTGAGAATGTTGATATGTCCAAACCTTTTATGCCACAAATCGATTTCAGCAATCCTCTTGTTTCCAAACTGAATATAAATCACCTTTCCATGTGGTTGTTGAATGTCCAAGGTGAACATCCTTCCTTCTTTCCTTCCTTGAGCAATGACCTTGAATCCTTCTTTTGCATTCTTTATAAAGCGGCCTTTTTCATTGAAGATAACATGATATCCTTTCTCTACCATTTGTCATACTGAAATCAAATTCTTTGCAATAGTAGGAACATGAAGAACATCAGCCAATACCTTCTTATCTCCAAGCTTGATATCTCCAACATGCTCAATTGCATGTTGAGTTTCATCGCCGGTCTCCACACATCCTTTTCCACTTGGAGCTTGTAGCTTTGTGAATTGGCATGTCATATGGTTTTTGCAACCTGAATCTATGAACCATTTTTTATCATCACTTCTCGAGTTGTTATAGTCATGCTTCATGGCAAACATGGTTTGCTTGTCTCCTTCACTTGATGTACTCGCATAGTTATTTTGGCTCCTTTGGTTGCCTCCATTCAGCCTTCCATTCTTTTGCCAACAATCATTTGCATAATGTCCTAGTTTACCACAATGATAACATGTTATACCTTTATGAGGATTGTATGAACCTTGACATCTTCCTCTATTTCTTCCTCGACCTCTTCCATGTGTGTTGTCATTTGAGTTGTCCTTGTTGTCCTCCAAATTGTGTTGGCTGAAATTTGTGTTGTTGTAGCTTCTTCCTCTTCCTCTCGAGCTTCCTCTTGAGTTCCTTCCTCTACCTCATCCTAGATATAACATTTGACTATGGTTGTCCTTACCTTTGTTGCCTTCTCCTTGTTGAGCAACATCTTCAGCCACAAGATTTGGTATAATCTCGTCGAATGTTGGAAGAGGATCTCTATAAAGAATGCTTGTGATGAGGGGCTTCCACTTTTCTTCACTCCTCAAGCTATTGAGGGGTGTTTGGATGATGTCTTCCTCTTCTATCTTGCATCCAACTGATGCTAGCTGATCTCGAAGCTCCTTGATCCTCAATGTATACTCACTAATGCTTTGGTTTGAGCTTTTCTTCATGTTGTTGAGCTCATTCTTGAGTTGCATCCTCCAAGACCTTGTTGAGGTAGCATACACCTTCTCCAATGCTTCCCAAACCTCCTTAGCTGTTTCTAAGTTTTGCACATGACCAATCATAGTGTTAGAAATAACTTATGAAATGAGAATATCACCCTTCGATTCCTCTCTTCCCATCAGCAAATTGTCTCCTTTGTGTCGGAGTAATGTTGGGATCTTCAAGGTCCACCGGTTGTGGATCATCTCCACTAACTAGACTCCATAAACCTTTACCTTTAAGGTAATTTATCATTCTATACCTCCAAGACTGAAAATTATCTTTGTCTTACTTCTCAACTTGTTGTCCTAAATCAGCCATTGAAAACTTCCAAGATTGAACTTTACCTCAAGTATGTTATAGCGCTCTCTCTTGAATTCACGAAGCTCCCCCTTGATTTGTAGCTTCTCCTTTGCTTCACTTCAGTTCTAATGCTTTGACTCTTCAAACTCCAATGATCTGATACCAATTGTTGGAGAATTCCTCTCCTATTTGCAGCGGATAGTGTAGAAGACCTTCTCAGGATCAAGACTTTTGCCAACAGCTGAACCTTCAAATGAAAACTGGTACCAATTGAAAAATGTAATGAGCTTGAAACCTTGGTCACTCAAAGTAGACACCTAGAGCTTTCAAATGAGCTATGAAACACTCAATTTGGAGTAGATTTGGGTTGGCAACTCGTTGATTCAAAATAGACTACCTATCCACTCAGTTAGGTTGAAAACTATACTTCACTAAAACGTGAATAACCCATAGACCATATAGAATTTGATAAAACTATTTTGGAAAGAGGAAGTACTCAAGATAAACTTTCCAAGGAATGTTTAGACACTAAAATTGGTTACATATATTGAGAGATATGACTCTTACAAGTAGACTACCCAAAAATGGGTGTGCGACTGGACATACTCTATGAGAGTGAACTGAACGAAATGACTCAAACCAAATGAACTAGCTACAAGGGGACTTCCATGCCTTCTTCCTCTATTCTTGAGTCTCCTCCCTTGCCTCTTTTATAGCCAAGTGACCAAAAACTCCCATGATGAGTTTGAGAGCTCTTCTCCATCATTTCTCCACTACTTTGGACAGCCACTCCTCTTACAGTTCAGTTTTTGGATTTGATTCTCTTTTGATCGATTCTCTTTTTGCCTCCACTACTTGCTGAAGTAAATGCTTCTATTTTTCATTTTTGTATTTTTCTGCTATTTGAAGAAAATCTTTTTTGCAAAAATATATACGACCTTACTTCTTTATTTTTAATAACATGGAGCTTGCTTGAGACCATACAAGTCTTTATGCAAGTGACAAACCATATGCTCTTGCCCTTTCATGGAAAATCCATGAGGTTGATTTACATAAACCTCTTCTTGCAAATCACCCTTTAAGGAAGTTGTTTTTATGGCCAATTGATGTACTTTCCAACCTCTATGGACAATCAATGCAACCAAGGTACGAATGGTAGTCATGCATGAAGTAGGTGCAAAAGTTTCCTCAAAGTCGATTCCATATTATTGTGCATATCCTTTGGAAATCAATCTAGATTTGTAGTGATCAATACTACCATTTGGCTTTATTTTAATCTTGTAAACCCACTTCTTACCAATGACATTTTTCCTTTAGGCGATTCACATTACTCCCAAGTACCATTCCTATGTACGGAACCCATTTTTTATTGCATAGCACACACACACAATGTGGATCATCACATGCATCTTCAAAAGTAAGTGGCTCTTCATTACATGATGCTACAATAAGAGAACAATCCACAAAATTACTTGATGCATGTTGAGAGCTTGATCTTGTTCTACCAAGTAAAGGAGCACTCAATTTGTTGTCTTGCAAAGTTTGTTTGAGCCACTTTGGCATACTTTGTGCACTCTTGATAGACATGCATTAATTATGTAATGCATCCTTAACATGTATATCATACATGGGCCGAATTTCATGCTCATTTTTAGCCATATTTATACACAAATATTCAGCCATATGTGGTTGGAAATTTCCAACAGGTCTAATAAGTTTTGGTTGAAACATTTCAGCCATGTTTGGCAAGAAATTATCTACATTTTCAACTCTATTTTGCTGGAGTTTTTCAGCCCTTTGAGCCTTATTTGGCTAGTCTACATGGCCATATTCAAGCACACCACTTTGAAACAAATGCATGAGTGTATCAAACACATCTTATGAGCTAATTTTTTGTTGTTTTTTGCATTCAAGTAGAACGAAAACTAACTTTTAAAAAATACCATAGCTTGACTCACAAAAATTATGTTTGTCAATGGATGGTACAAACAATATCCCTTACTTTCAACACTTATCATCAAGTTTGTGACATTGTTGTGATGGCATAAGAGCATATGCTAAACAACCAAACATGTGCATATGACTAACCATAGGTTTATGTCCATTTCAAGCTTCATAAGGGGTGATGACTCTCAATGCTTTTGTAGGGCAATGATTCAACACACACATATTTTGCACACATGACTGCTTCCATCCAAAACTTACGAGGAAGATGCTTTCCTTTAACCATACATTGTGCCATTTCAAGAATTGTTCTATTTTTTATGCTCAGCAACACCATTTTGTTGAGGTGTATATGGCATTGTGCATTGGTTTGGAATTCCTCTTCCATGAAGAAAAGCATTAAACTCATGTGACATGTATTCACCACCATGATCTATGCATAAAGTCAAAAGCTTTTTTGAAATAAATTTCATCCATAGCTAAAAATGCTTTGAAGCAAGAAATACCTCATTCTTTGCTTTCATAGGCTATAGCCATGTATGATAAGTAGCATCATCAATGAAGATAACAAAATATACATGCTTCCCAAAAGATGGAGTCTTGATAGGACCACATACATCGTATGAACAAGCTGCAAATTTTCTTGTAGTGTGTGTATAGTATCTTTTGAAAAAGAAGCATGATGCATTTTCCCAAGAATGCAACCTTCACATGCATGTTTTTCAATGGACTCAAGTTTTGGCAAACCAATAATCATGTCCTTCTTTTGTAAGTAAAGCAAACTATTGAAGTTCAAGTGACCAAAACGAGCATGCCAAAACTCCATTTCAGCCATGGAAGACGTATGAGCAACCAAGACATTTGAGGAAGCACTCTTGTATGTATTCAGACAATACAAACCATTGCATAATGTACTCAACATCACTATAATATCACCATTGCTGAAGTCATGAACCATACTCTTATCAACAAAGTGTACATGAATTCTAACTTTGGCAATCAACAGACCTGAAATTAAGTTATTCTTGATATCGAGTACATACAGTGCATTTTCAAGAGAATCACACCTCCATTTGGAGCCGTAACCTCAACTTCTTCTACTCCAATGATAGGATAGGAGGAATCTCTTCCACACACCACATTTCCTTCTTTGGGTGCATTTTTCAAAGATGGAAAAAAGCTTTTGCATGAAGTTATGTGCTTTGAAGCACCACTATCAAAGAACTAATCGGAATCAGCCTCACTCACAACCATACATTTAGAATGTAATGATGTATCATAATGACATGTAACAACATATGCCTAAAAGTCTTGAGCCATCTTGGCTTCATCATTATTTGCATTTGAAGAATTCTGAGCAATAGACATGTTGCACCCTTCTTCTTTTCATTGCTCTTAGCAAGCTTTCTACACTCGTCAATAGTATGACCAACCTTTCGGCAATATTTACATCTCTTCTTCTTTTGCAAATCCGCATCATTAGAGGAATGAGTGGAAGAGGAAGATCGAGGCTTTGGTTTTGATGAACCCAAAGCTGAACCATACTTGCTTTTCCCTTTTTGTGAGATAGCAAGTGCTTTTGTTCCCTCAATCAAACCAGTCCTGTTCGCTCTAGATTGCTCTTCTTGCAAAAGAAAAGACACAACCTCATCAAATGCATACATATTGGGATTCCCTTTTGCAGCCAAATAGAGTGTAGTGGTAATGTTTTGAAACGGTTTTGATAATCCTTTCAACAATGTAGAGATGAGTGATGCATCCAAAATAATCTCATCTATGTTTGAAAATTGCTCTTTCAAGTCCTTGATGCATGTCACATACACATCCACAGACTCATTTTCAGCCATACATACATCCGAAAGTTGCTTCCTTGAGTTGCTTCCTTGAGTTGCTTCCTCAAGTATGCAACACATGCTTCATTACACATGACATACAAAGAAGCAAGACTGTCACATGCCTGTCTTGATGTAGAACATGATAGTAGATTGTGAAGTAGAAGAACGTGCAGGTCTTTGATCTACATCTTCCACTATGTTCCATAGTTGTTTTGCAACAAGAATATGTTTCATCATTTAAGACAAAATTCGATAGTTGGTCCCATCAAGCTTATCTTCAGCTTGAAGCATGCCAAACAAGTCATATGCTACCCACCATTTCCTAAAGAACAAGAATGTGACAAGATCTTTACTTCAACAAAAACAAAAATGAATGCTGAAATTTCAGCTCACAATCTGTCACTTAGATGGCTATTTTGAATGCACAAATGGATTTGAAATGGGGGTAAAACCTCAATGCAACTAGTGGAAATGCTTCTTTGTTGTTGAAAATCTTTGTTCTATGCTGGAAGTCAATTTGCACTATTAACACTACACTCATGCCATGATGAAAAAAAATTAAACTTGAGGAGTTGAACCTGCTCTAATACCATTGTTGGATGTGTGTAGAAGTGTGAGATACACATGAGAATCAAACATAGGATCACAAACACAACAAGGCACACAGAGAAGATGGATGGCTAGAATACCTCTCTCTATTGATAATGTTCAGAACTGAAGTAAGAGCTAAATAATATCCTAAAGTACAAAGTACCACCACATATGAGTGAATCATGTATGTGGTAACATGGGAAAAAAACCTCTAGCCAGCACTAGAGTAAAAAGTGCCCATGTACAGGGAAAAGGTTCACATCAAAGCTACTCAAGGGACACATAAGTGTAAAATTCTCTCCCTTTGACTTGCAAAAACCACTTCAACGAGTCTCTATCTCAAACATCTCATGATACCCCTTTCAACGGATGATGGCTCATACGCTAAGGTGATGGCCCAAAAGCTGACACCATTTCCCATGTGCATTGGGAAACTATGATGGGTCTCAATCCTTCAACATCTGTGGGACATTACAATGCCTCTAAACCAAATGATCCCTTGCATTATTTTTTCACCTTTTTTTCTTGTTTGATTTTTTCCTAGGTTTTGAAACGTGAAAAACAAGAATCCAATTGTTTTTTAATAACAAAATTAAATGATATCTTTGGAAATGATGTTTCTCCAACTTTGAACACTCATTTCTCCTTGCACACATCAAAATCACACAAAAGTTACATTAATGGTAGATCTTACCTCAAAGAAGTTGCACATCAATTGTCAAGGAAAAAGGATACTCAAACACTATGCATCAAGATTTTGAAGTTCCACTCTCTATTATCACTCTCTCAACTTTGAAATTGATGTGAATGAGGTTAAATGGTAGCTTTTGGAGCACAAGGAAAAGTATACTAACTTCAAAAACAAACTTGAGAAATATGCAAGCTCATTCTTTACCTCTTGCTCGCAATAACACTTCCAAGCTCCTTCTTCACCTTCTCTAGCTTTTAAAAGAAGAAAAAGAACTAAAACTTGAAGTTTGAATTAAAGGTGATGACAGTTTACCTTGTAAATGGAGAATTCATGCAAATCCAAAAGCCTTGGTCACTCCAAGCTCTTCCTTTGATTCAAATACAAGCTGTGCATGGGTCTAAGTTACACTTAGATCCCTCATAGTAGCACCAAAGATGTTTATCATGGAACCTTAAGCCTAAAAGAAGGTATTTACTTGCTTCAAGTTGGTTATTGAATAGTACCAAATCATCAACCAAGTAGCTTGGCTAGTTGGAGGATGGAGACCTAAGAGAAAAACATGTATAGAAGAAGAAATGGAGAAGAACTGCTGCAAATAATATATATATAAATATAACAAGTAGTCGCACTTTGAATATTTGTATCTCTAAAGGCATAGGAGAGGACCCAAACTTTCTCACATATAAAAAAATGGGGAACAAGAATTTCTACATGTTTTTCTTGAGAAATCTATGATCGTATCTTCTTGAAGAGAGAAAACTACTTTGATGTAAATTTTGGAAATTGTCTTACCTTCTTTTGGAGCTCGCTACATGATTTTGAGACCTTGAATGCATGACAAAGGCTTCTTCACACGTGTATATAGTTTTGAAGGTGAAATTTCTCATCATACACCTCTCTAAAGAGCCAAGAATAAGAAGAAAATGAGAAAGAAGATTAATTTATGGGATTTTACTCAAGAGAACTCTATTTGCAATGGAAAAGTCTACAAAAATGAGCTTTCATTGAGGTATATACAATTTTAAGTGGCCTTCTTTGTACCAAAATGGTTGGGCTAATTAAAATAAGGCCTAAACTACTTATAGGGATAAATTAGCTAGTTTTTTGAGATATCGAAGATAGTAAAAAATGAAGTTACATTTGAATGTCTTCCATGCTCTTGGAAGTAAAAAAAAAAAGTCATAAAATGGTTTTGACTTAAGAGGGGAATTAATTCCAAAAAACGTAGTTTTTCAAAAAAAAAAAGTCAGTTTGATCTTCCATTTGTTTATCATGCTTACTTTGCTTCATCTTTTTCTTCTTTGCAACTGGCCTTCTTGCTGGATCAACATAATACCCATTATGAGAGGAAGCCATCTTGTGAGCCTAGACATTTTTCTTGGGTCCTAACTAGATATTAGATGAGTTTATGTGATCTAATGGAAAAAATGTGATTTTTTTCTTAAAGTTTGGGGACTATGAATGCACACAATCAATTAAAAAAAGAAGAAACATGGGAGCACAACATAGAATGTATCCCATTAGAGTTATTGGCATATACACAAGTCAGGGGAAAAAACCTCCTAAAGAGGGAGAAAAGCAATTGCGGTCTGTGGAGAAGCCGTAGTGCAGTGTTCATGAAGTCTGAGTATTGTCGTCCTTACCTTTGTTTAATTTCATTAATTTGTGATTAACACATAAGGTTCGGTTGTCGATATACGTCTGTGCGACGATAATCAGTAATTGCTACGTGATGCACTTTGAAAAGTATTAACCTGAATATGAACAGTAAATCTGTGAGAGAACTAACCAGAGTGTTGACAGTAATTCGTATTAAACAGAGTTTTGAACGTTAACGTACTGCGGTTTGGATAAGTCAATTGGGAAAATCAAGTTACAGGGCCTCTGATTTATCAGACCCCTACCACTCCTAAGAACCCGAAAGAACTTAAAATGCCTGTAATGAAAAAGAGCATTTTAACAGGTAGCTAATTGAGAACTTTTCAAAATGCATTGGTTATAAGAATACACAAAGATGCCATTTCCACACCTTTAGTTCTCCAATCAAGCCAAAGAACCAAACAATACCTAGAGAATGCAAAAGGCAAGATCATTTTTGTGAAAGAAATGATAGAGCAATTTGAGGAGAACATAAAAAGGGAAAATTTTCTTATTAGCAAGTCCATGGATCATGAGATTCTATTTGAATTAGACAAACCTAGGTTAAGCAATGCCCAAGCAAAAAATTCCTTGTCAACCTAGAATCTAAATATCAAGTCTATCATTTTTCTATGGACATAGAGAATGTCTCAATTGATGAAGTAGGAATCCAAGATAATTAAGGTATCCAAGATCCTATTCAAGTTCATCCCATTTGGTTAAGAGCAATGAAAAAGAGATATGAAGGAAAATTCATCTTTCATAGATAAATCTATGGAGAAAGAAGAAGTAAATAATGAACAACTTGTTGGGAAATGAATCAACACCCCAATGTAGCTTTGGAAGGTTTAAGGCCTTCTTAGGTTGTTTTTCCATAATGACCCTGAGTCACTGTTTTGCCTCTAACTCAAAATATAGATGCAAAAAAATAATGAAACTAGACACTTGTAATTATGCATATCACTTTAAAACATGTGATTTGGATACTCCAAAATAGAGAACCAACCTCTGCAAGTTAGACTAGCTGCCAGTATTGTTGTGTGCCTATGTGCAGAGACAAACCTTCACAGTTTGCAACCTCACTCTAAGCTCACTATGAGATTAATCATGAAATTTATACCATGCTTAATAAACTCTATGATAAATCAACCATAAGTAAAATCACTTCAAATGGATACCAAATGAAGGATTTATAGCCAAACAAATATTGTGTTGGAAACTAGCTCACCCTTGAGAGAGGTAGTGAGCAATGACTAATTACAAAGAAGTATAAGCTTACTAAATGACTAACTGAGGAAGCGATCTGCATGTAGTAACTTCCTTTCAATCTAAATTTAGGAAGAGAGTAGAGGTCCTGGACTTACACTCATGATTTGAATTCATACATGTCTAGGCTGCGAAAAAGTGCTCCTATAGTTTTGCAAGTATCTCTCAATCAATTACTTAATGTTTTTGGTAATCTATGATTTAGGAAAGTGGTTGAGACTTCTTGGTAGCTGAAATTTGTGATTTGAAGCCTCTAAAATATAGGTGCACTTGTCATCTATGCCTTTGAGGCTTTTGATAATATTTATGGAAAATATTTGGAACACCTTCACACCAAAATGGAACACCGAATATTTATGGAAAATATTCGGAACACCTTCACACCAAAATGGAACACCGAAACACATTAGAACAAATACCTGAAGACCCGAACATCCCGGAAATATATTTGTTCTAGTTAAGATTTGATTTGTAACACTCCCCCTCAAGCCTTGAACTTAAATCTACCATACCAATGCTTCTTTTGAATTTTAGCAACTTTGTTCCTTCCAAGCCTTTTGTAAACATATATGCAAATTGTTCTTTGGTACTCATATGCTCCACCTTGACCTCCTTTGCAATCATGCTCTCTTTGATGAATTGGTAGTGTATTTCAATGTGCTTGGACCTAGCATGGAAAACCATATTAGAAGCTAGGTGTACACTAATCATATTCTCACACATGATGGGAATCTGTTTCACATGCAAGTTCAATTCTTCGAAGAGCTTCTTCAACCACATAAGCTCATACATGACAAAGGCTAAGGCTCTATATTCAGCTTCACTAGAAGATAGGGCTACTATTGGCTGCTTCTTGGAACTATATGAGATAGTCTTGCTTCCAATCATGACTACATAGCCACTTGTACTCCTCCTATCATCCTTCAAGCCTGCCCAATCTACATCACAATAGGCTTTCACTTGAAATTCATCATAAGAATAGAATAAAACTTCATTTATATTGACCTTGAGGTATCTAAGAACCTTCTTGGCTGCCATTAAATGTTGACCTTTGGGAGTTTGCATAAACGCTGATAGAACTCCTACTACATGCTTGATGCCTGGTCTAGTAAGAGTTGCAAAATTCAAAGATCCTACAATGAATCTATACCAAGTAACATCTTCAATGTATTATCCTTCATGTTCACTGAACTTTACATGTACTTCAATTGGATTTGCAATTGGCTTCTAATTACACATTCCATTTTCTAGTAGATCAAGAATGTACTTCCTTTGCATGAGGTATATGCCTTCCACCTTGTAGATCACTTCTATCCCTAAGAAGTACTTCAATCCTCCAAGATCTAAAATCTTGAATTTTTCTCCAACATTCTTCTTGATATATCTAATGATTGCTTCATCATTCCTTGTAATAATAAGATCATCAACATAAATGCAAAGGTAGACAACAAGATCGCCTTCCTTCTTCATGTACAATGAGGAGTCATCATCACTTTGCTTCTAGCCAAATTTGGCTAAGTATTCCACTAGCCTTTGGTTCCAAGCTCTTGTGGCTTGCTTGAGACCATAACAAGCCTTCTTTAAACCATACACATGATGAAGATACCTCTGACCTTCAAAACCTTTGGGTTCCTACATGAAAATAGTCTCCTCTAGGTCACCTTTCAAGAAAGCATTCTTCACAACTAGTTGGTGTATCTTCCAACTCTTTGAGGTTGCAATTGCAATGAGAGTTCTTATCATAGTCATAATTGCTACTAGGCTCAAAGTCTCCTCAAATTCACTACCTTAGTTTTGTGCAAAACTCTTGGCAACCAGCCTTGCTTTATACCTAGATATGTTTCCATCCGAATTCCTCTTCATCTTTTATACCCATTTGTTGCCTATCACCTTCACGTCCTTAGTCTAAGGCACCAACAACCAAGTGTGGTTCTCCTTGAGTGATTTGACTTCTTCTTTCATGGCTTGGTTCCATTCATCATGCTCGCTTGCATCCTCAAAAAAATTAGGCTCTTCACATGCTACAACTTGACTCATGTATGCATAAGGTTTGACAATGAAAGAGTCAAAAGTTAAATGCTAAACTGGATACCTTTCTCTTTTTGAGCTTCTTCTCCCTTGAGGGGCTGGAATGGATATTTTTCTTCTTGATTTTGATGTCTCTACACCTAGAGTTTCTATCTTTTCAAATTTTCCTTCACTGTTGCTATCCATCTCTACCACTAGATTGCCTTGATCATCTTCTTCCTGCTTGTCTTTCCTTCTTGTAGAACTTTCTTCATCTAAAGTCTTACTTTCCATGGAGATGTGTCATTACCCGTTGATGTTGTCCTTGAAGTTGAAGGACCAAAAATCTCCCTAATGTTTTGGTCTTCTGCATGTCTTCTTTGAGCATCATGTATGTCTTCAACTTGCAACGAATCTTTCACACCATACCATAGTAGAAATTCATTAAAGATAACATCTCTAGACACATTCAACTCTTTGCTTTTAGGAGCATAGCATCGCAAACCCTTTTGATCACTTGAATGTCCAACAAATATACACCTTTCAGCCTTTGCTTCAAGATTATACCTCAATTCATAAGGCACATGCACATAACATACACAACCAAAAATCTTGAGATTAGATAGATTTAGCTTCTTATTGTAGAATGCTTCGTATGGACTTAAAGCATGTATGCCTAAAGTAGGGAACCTATTCATGATGTATATGGTTATACTTGCTGCATCTACCTGATAGCAACTAGGCACATTCATCTCCTTGAGCATCGATCTTGTGACTTTAGTTATGTGCCTATTTTTCCTCTCTTTAGTCCCATTTTATTGGGGTGTATACTTGCGTGTCTACTACCTCTTGATGCCATTGTGACTTAAAAATTTAGAAAAATCTTTGGAGAAGTATTCTACCCCTCCATCCGATCTAAGAACCTTTATGTACTTGCTCATCTCCTTTTCGACAAGTGCTTTGAAAACTTTCAAGTGACTAGACACTTCACCCTTTGACTTCATACAATACAACCATGTCATTCTTGTATGATCAATAATGAAGATAACAAATTACCTATTCCCTCCCAATGAGGTCTCCTTGGTTGGTCCCCATACATCGGTGTGAATCAGATCCAATGGAAATCTACTCCTTTGTGTACTCTTCTTGAATGGAAGCCTTACTTACTTTTTGAGTTGACATGCTTCACACAATTGTTGCATACTTTGAAAGTGGAAATTTGGAAGACCACTTACTACACCTCTCCTTTGCATATCCTTTAGATTTTGAAGGTCTATGTGGCCAATCCTCTTGCTCCACAAATCCACTTGAGCTACTTTCTTGCTACCAAATGTCAAATAGATCGTATGTGTTGAGGGTGGTCTTATCTCCATAGTAAATAGTCTTCCCTCCTTCTTCCCTTTAGCTATCAGCTTGACTTGTTTTGGATCTTCCATAAAGCAACATTTGTTGTTGAGCTTGACTGCATAACCTCTTTCAACCATCTATCCAACTGATGGTAGATTCTTCGTAATTGTGGGAGCATGTAATGCATCTTCAAGTCACTTTGCATTCTGATTTTTATCCAAAGTAACATCACCTATTTGTGTGATCCTATGCTCGGTGTCATCCCTTCTTTCTACATGCCCTTGTGTTCTTGGTTCATGCAAATTGCAAAACATTTTCCTATTGCAACTCATGTGATTTGAACATCCTCTATCAATGTACCATGTGGTATCTATGCCTTCTTTCCTACCATTTCTTTGTATCATGGCTAAGATATTATCATTCTCTAATGTACTTTAAGTATTTGCAAAGTTACCTTGATTTGTTTTGTAGCCTTTTTGGCTGTCCTTTGAGTAACAATCCCTTGCAAAGTGGCCCGGCTTGCCATGTAGCATTCCTTTCTGTAGTCCCGTCCTTGAAATTGACCTCCTATTCCTCCAACTCTTCCTTTCTTGCTTGTACCATAGCTTTGACTCCAATGGTCTTGATCATTGCTTGATCTTCCTCTACCTTTGCCTTGTCCATTGTGTCCACCTCTCTTTCCTTTGTCTCTATGTGCATAAGAACTTGGGCTTCATTTCCCTTTGAATGACCTCCATTTAGGTTCACCTCCTCTATCACCATGAGTGTGAATAATTGTTCAAAATTGTTAATGAGTCCCTCACATATACTAATGTAGTGAATTCCTTCATTTATCATCATCTCTCAGCCCATTTAGTGTATGAGCTACCAGATCCTCATCATCAATGGAGGTGCTTATTGATCATAAGGCAGTTGCAATCTCTTTTGTTGGAACAACACAATCAACAATTGATGATTATATGAAGCTTAAGAGTGAAGACTTGAAGAAAAGGTTGAAACCTAAGAGCATGAGATGAAGTAGAGGCTCAAAAAGAGATGGTCTATGTACACATGTATATTAGCTTTGTAAATACTTCACAAATACTTGAAGTAATGACGAATCCACACTCATATGTATATATAAACTTGTATATAGTCGTGATATATATGAGAGATGAAGAATAGATGAGATAGAGAGGAGTAGATCATAAGTTGAATGTGTATCATCCATCAAATGTAAGATGAGTTGAATAGAATAAGTTTTTTCTAAGAATTGTGCGTCCATCTTTTTTCCATTTCTCCTTTTGTGTTTGATCATTTCAGGAATCCTTTTGTAGATGTCTAAGTCCATAGTTAATGCATCTATGGTCAATATTTGAGAGTCTAATTGTAATCAGGCTGAGAGAATTGTGAATATGAACATTTGTATGTGAAAATGTGTTAAGTGTTTCCTGAAACAGGTGCAATCTCGATGATCAAAGAATTGATTAGATCTCAGTGCATAGTGTAAAGTTTTACACAAATGAGGAGTCAAAATCTAAGTTGGAAGGTAATCCATCTATGTCTAAAAGCATTTTATTCAACGGGTTATATTTTGTGAGAACCAACTGTTTAAAGTTGCATATGTAAAAGTCACCTGTAGAAAGTGCTTCTTTCAGACACAGGTTTACTTATTGAAGTAAATCTAAAGTTTTGTAAGTTCTTTTGGAGAGATTTAACTTGGAGTACTTGTGACATAGTAGAAGAGTGTTATGTCAAATTTTCATATAAAACTTTAATCATTTCATCAGTCAATGAGTGAATTTTGTGAGGTAGACTTTTTTGAGTAAAGCTAGTTTTCATAGAGAAGCTGAGTGTTCATATTTTGGTAAAAGATTTCAAAATTGGTGAAATTTTTGAGCTATACTTGACATAGAGGTGTCCTAAACTCAATTGTAGCTTGTCTTTTGGAGATTAATCATCTCCATCTGTGGTATCATAGCAGGAATAATCAGATTTGAAAAAAGGAAGACCCTAACTACTACACACATACAAACTTCAACATTTGAAGATTCAAAAGGAAAAAGTGTAAAGGAAAAGCTAAAGGGAGACACACGAGAGCAATTAAAAGGATCAAAGGAAGTAAAGTTTTAAGATAAGGTACATTCATTACTCATAAGGTTGAAGATTTGATAATACATGTCAAGAAAGGATGGGAGATAGTCTCCAAATTGAGAAGTTGGATAGAGAGAACTATGCAACTCGGTCTATGAGGATGGAAGCTCATCTTATGAGCAAAGTCTGATGGGATACATCATAGGAGAAGAAGAAAAGCTAGATTTTAAAGATCTTAGTGTTCCTATTAGGGAGGAGCTTGCAGATTTAAAGATTTGGATGAAGAAGGATGCTCAAGCAAGGAGCATTATATACATGGCAGTAAATGATTACTTGCTTCCTCATATCAGAGGACTTGAAACTGCAAGTGATATATGGAGTGCTTTGGAGGAGCATTTTTCAGAATAGAACCAAGTCAAGGAAAGCATCACTATGGGTAGAGTTTACCACATTCAAGAAGAAGGCTTCACAGTCAATATTTGATTATGTGACAAAAATGAAAGACATTGCTGATTCCTTAGGTGCAGCTTAATGAAGACATTGAAGAAGATAAATTGGTAAGACAAATTCTCATAGGACTAAGAGGAGATGAGAAGTGGAAGCGTTTCATATTGTCAACAGAACTTTCATTAGATCATTTCACTCCTGATTTGAATCAATTGTTAGGACATATGCTAACTTTTGAGAATGATATCAAAGGATATGTTGATAAGAGTGCACATCATGCAATGTATTCTAAAGACAAGAAGAAAGCTATCAAAGGAAAGGAACAATCAGTTGAAGATAAAGGTACTCCAAGCCAAGCAAACTTCCTGAGAGGAAGAGGA
>CM035434.1:42271462-42281462 GCA_020310875.1 Ceratopteris richardii
CTACTCCTCTCTTTTCATCTTCACTAATTCTCTCCATTCCTTTTTGTCAACCAACTTTAATCACTTTAAATGCATCATCCTTTCAGACCACTCCTTAATTCACTTTAATTCCACATTACTCACATACCATTCTTTTTTCTAGCATCCATATAGACCACTAGTTATATATCCACTTGACTTATAATTTTAATTCAATTTACCCTAAATTTCTCAATTAAATAAATTAAGTAAGTTACGCTTAGGATAAGAATTTAATTAATTAGAACCTTAGTATTTAAATGCACACATATGATTAAAGTAATTATTAATAGCATAGTTTAATTTGTAATACATAAATATTTAATTTATATATTAATGTATTTGAATAACAACTATTCTAGCCCTTGAAACATACTAAAACCCTAGAAAACTTACTAAAAACCCTTCAGAAACCCTATCATTAATCCATTAAGACTTAAATAAACCCTAGCATTAACCCATTAGAATCTTTTGAGACCCTTTGGATTAGCCCAACTGACATAAAATCATATCAACTTATGAAATCCTAGGGCTAAATACCCATGATTCTTGAATGTATGAATAGAACAACTCATTAAATGAGTAATTAGGGTAAACCCTAATATGAACATGTATTCCTTATCATTTCTTGTACCTACAAACACTTCAAAAGTAGTCAATTCCAATCAACACAACTGATCAACAGTGAAATAAAAGGTTAGAGTTCACCAATAAAGTTATTTTCATTTTCTCTGGTCATCAACTGGAAAGTTGAAAACTTTCCGACATTCGCCCCGGCCAAACCTGCACATCGTCCTCGATGGGCCAACCTACAGATCATAGAAAGCAATATCAAATTCTTTTGAAACTTATTCATGAATCAAATGCAAATAGTCTATAAAAAAAATGCTTCTATCATTAGTACATCTTCAAATAGCAAAGAAAACTTATAAAATTCTGTAAGCTTGAATTTCAACCTTTTCGATCAATGCATGAGTTGGAAAACAAGTTTTAGAAAGAAACTATAGAAGTCATTTAAATAGTGTTCGTACTAACTCTTCTATTAACTCTGTTCATAAGTAAAGCATATGTTATATAAGCCTTCTATCCTCATCTCCTAACCATTTGCCATTAAGATACAAAAAACTAACTCCCCTCTAGCATACATCCGCCTTATATAGCCCGCTTTTCAAATCAGAAGTGATTTCGAGACCACAACTGATTTATTGAAATCATTTGATTTTTCTTTCATCTCATTTTTCATCATAATTTTTCTTTTTGTCATTTTTTTTTCCCTCTTTTCATATGCAGCAACCATTAATGTACTGCTTTCAATTTTTCTTCGCAACTTTTTTTGATGAAGGGGAAAGGCTTAACCCCTAATCAGAGCAAAGGATCTAGAGGTAAGCTAAAGCAGGAACTAGGATCTCTTTAGCTAAATGGGTCAGATTTAAGGAAGCTTACCTATATAAAACAAGCCTACTTCTACTAGGAGTTGCAAGTTAAGCGTTCCTTCAACTATTCATATGACAGCCATAGGTCTCTAATCCCTATCTTCACTTCAAGCACATCCCTAGTTCAGTGTAAATTCTACTTTTCATAATTTTAAGAAGTTTCTTAACCTAGCTAAAGAATGTACATTTCTAATTATGATAATGCAGGGAAAAACAAAACTTAAAACATTAATCAAAGTTAGAACTGTTTCACCTGATCTATATTGATTCCATCTTTAGCATTGCCTTTCATCCAAATATCGCTTTGATTGCTTAAATTTTAAACTGCATGTACTTTCTTCAATCTCCTGCGCTTCATTCATAGTCTATTTTTGAAGAAAATATTAGTTCATCAATCAGCTCCCAATCTTCATGCTAATCCTGAAAAATAACTCAACTCAAAAATCTTGTGAGAAACATAATTATTAGCAAACTTATACAAAAGGTAGCAATCCAAGATAATACTTCTCGATAGTCCATGTGTAAAAACCAAAGCAATATTAAATCAAACTTTGTAGCTTTCCTGATATTCCACTGAAATATTAAATCCTCCATTCTTGCTTGACCTGTATCAAACCACTCAAAAATTTGATTAGAAAAACCAATATGAACATCATTAATACAAAACAAGTTTTCATTTATATTGAAACCCTTCAATTCATATTTTTCAAATATATAAATATCATTGTTTATAATTTTCTCATATTGTTCTTCCTTATATGAAGAATCAATGTGAGTAATAATTTTAGGAGAAGCTATTGTGATGAGTGGGATTTCTTTACCACTTACATCACTCACTTCTTCAATGAATAATTTGGGAAGACTTTTAGAAGAATCAAACAAAGGTTTCTCATGTTCACACTCATGTTTGTTTAATGTTTTGTGTTCTGAAATTGTAATTTGGTTTTCATCATTCATCATTGGTGTAGCATCATCTAATTCATTGTTTGTAATTTCAAATTTGTTTTCTTCATTTATCTTTTGATAAGTACAATCTAAATCGTTGCTTTTAGAAAGAGGAAAATATTTGAGGTTTTGGCGTTCATATCTAAGAGCAAGTCAATGAACTTGCTTTTGCACATATGTCCAATCACTGGTCAGGCCATTTGAGGTATTATGTTCTTCTAAAAGAGGCTCTAGGTCTTTTCGAATTGAGTAATCAAGGAGAGTTAAAAAATCTATAACTTTATAAGGCTCAAGATAAACTTGTTCTTGCTCAGGTAAGTCGCTAAACTGTTCTTCAAACTCTTGAAAACTCTCAATTAAGTTCTCTTTTGGTCTAGATGTATTTACCCAAGCTTGAAACGTTTCATGATTTCTTTTTGTTGAATCCTCGAAAACAAATTCTTGTAGCAATTGGGTCTTAAAAATATCCCAAGGTATAGTGGACGAGCCCAACCTAAGGCTTATTCTATCTCGGGTATCTCCATTTGATATACGCCTAAAGGTGGAAACCCAACTATCCCTAGGTATGCCATATTGATACGCTAAATTTTCATACTCCTTGATATACCTAGTAACATCTTTACCACAAAACTCTTTCTTCTCTATTTTGAGGTCATCAATCAATTTCCATACTCTTTTTTCTATGAGGTAAGGGTCCATGATGAAAGCTCTATCTATTAATCACTCAAAACTATGTCACAAGGTATATAAATACTAGACACATATTCTTTGTATCAGACGTCCCTGAGCTGCTATGCCGCTTCTTCACGTCGGGTTCACCAAAATTGTCGGGAAGTTGCGAACATAAGGATGGTGGATCAGTCAGCCACTAAATCCCTCGGCACACACAGGGTGTATGAGACAATCGTAGGTGTTTTAGGTATATTTTTCTTTTGTCTAAGGTATCAGAAATTCTAAATTACTCTTAAATCTGCGCGAAAGCAGCGGTCGGTGGATCAAGCCAACCGCCGGAAATATGGCGCACGCTGGGTGGTTGGAGCAAGCTCAGGTGCATAGAAAAGAGACTCAAAGAAGATGGAAAATCAACAAAAGATTAGCTCATAAATAGCAAAACATTGTCAGGAATGCTAATAGAATTGGGCGCAGATATTAACCTCTGTGAGAATCGATGAGGAAGCAAAGAAGTCTGAAATTTTTTTTTTTTCCGAAAAAATTTGCACGTTGATTAATACCTGGATAAAATGACGATCTCACAGGAGAGCAGCATCAAATGATCAACATATGAGAATCGAGTCATCGCCAGTTATGGGTATGTTACCCACTTAAGCTCCCTGGCCGCTTGCTAATCATCAGTGAAAATTATCGTTGATCTTCTCTTCTGACAGCGCCTCTGTAGCCCTCCTATCTGCTTGTTCTTTCCCCTTTTTCTAAACGTTAGAGAGTTCCCCCTCCTTCTATCTTTCGATGAGCAGCGCTCTTCCTGTAGAACTATCCAGCCCACCTTTCTTTTTTCCGCTGCAGCTCCCCCATATCATGGAGATCCTGCTTGTGTCAGATTTTATCAAAAAAATTGACCTCCCAGAACATGCGCGCTGCCTCCTCTTTTAGCCGTCAGTGCCCTTTCTTCATCTCTGATAATTTGCCTGAATTGGACATTGACTTGGCCTCCTTTTTGTTTTCTCCCTCTATGAAGCGCAGCCGATCGTATGTTGTTCTTCTCTTCCCTCACAGATATGTGCGTGTTGTTGGTGCAAGACAAGCCTACACACATTGGCTTGGACCCTTGGACTTATGGAAGATTAGCATGGATAAAGGATTATCAAGGCTTCACTCAAAGCAAGGCTCATGTGAACATATGCTTATATGTTATTACTTCTTTACCCCTTGTAAAAGTCTAAGTGACTTGTCATTTGTTTGTAACCACTTAAAGTCATCCACCTACTTCATAAGTCGTGGAAATTTGGATGTTGAGATTGAGAGAATATCTCCCTACTTTTTAGAGGAGAGATTCAAGGGAGCCTAAGTTTGAATTTCAAATTCAAATGAAGATCAAACTCCTATAAAAGATGTACTGAAAAAGTCGCGGGTTACTCTCTCACTCTAGCTCATTCCCCGAGGCATTTTCTTCATTGTAACTCATTGTGTGTGAGGGCTACTCTATACCCAACATCACACTACCTCATTTAGCTCTGCTTGGCAAGCTAATGAGATTGTACAAACATATATATTAATAGAAGTATACATTCATCATCTCTGTTTTGTCTGAGTCACCTACTCCAAGTCTGTCAACTTCAAAGAGGCATTGCTCTGGATCTACTGAACCAAATCAAGAGATCTATAGCTCATTGGAACCAGCTCAAAGTCTACTACAAGCATACAAAATTTCAAAGGATTCCATTCAGCCATTTGGGAGAAAATCAAATCGAGGTGCACACTGGTATTTGTCTGCAGAGTTCCTGAAAAGTCGGGGGTGATTATAATTTTGCTAAACTTATTTCTCAGTGCATAGTTTATCAATTGAAGTGATTCCACTTGTGATTGGTAGCTTACTAAGGTACATTAATACTCCCAAAAGGAATTGTGCCAATTTTAAGTGTGCTGGACACACTGAGTAAAAGTCTGAGCAGGTATCATTACAAGAATAGAAGGTTTTGCTTGATTTTTGAAGTACCAACTTATCTGTTTTGGTTTGATCATTACCCAAACCATTTCCAAAGTACATATATGGTTTCTTTATATCATTTGGAAGCTAAGCTTGTGTACTAAGCATATCTGGAAAGAAAAGAGGGCAGGTGTGAAGCAGGTTTTGCAGCACCAACTGATTTCCTGAGTGCATCCATCCATCACTCTCAACAGTGGTATCAGAGCAAAAGAAGGTAATCATGGGTGATGGTTTCCCTTCATTCATTGACAAATTGGACAGAAACAACTATCAAGCTTGGTCATTGAGAATGAAGACCTATCTACAAGGGAGAAGTCTATTTGGATACATATCAGGAGATGAGGAGTTGCCCTCATTCAAGACCAGAGGACTACCTACAAAGGATGAGCATGAAAGACTTAACCAGTGGTGTGCAAAGGATGCTTTGGCAAGGTCTTATCTCTTAAACTCTATAACTGACTTTCTTTTACCTCATGTAAGAAACTGTAAGACTTCCCAAGAGACTTGGGAAACCCTGTCAAATTACTTTTCTTCCAACACAAGGGCTAGGAAGAACCAATTATGGATTGAGTTCACAACACTTAGGAAGCAGCCCAAGCAATCAGTCTCAGATTATGTGACAAAGATCAAAGATGTGGCAGACCAACTAGCAAGCATTGGAGAGGAAATTGAAGAGGAGCAAATAGTCAGGCAAGTGACAAATGGACTCAAGGCAGATGATAAGTGGGAAAGTTTCACCACTGCAATGGACCTCTACATGGACATGCATACCCCTGATCTCACAACACTCATGGGTCAATTATTTACACATGAAGCAAAGTTTACCAAAGCTGGAGATCAATCAAAAGGTAATAACCCCTCTGCTCTCTTTACTGATAAGAAAGTTAAAGATAAAGGCGAGAAGAAACAGGATGAAGAAGGCTCTACCTCTCAAGCCAATTATGCAGGGAGAGGTAAGTCATCTAGAGGAAGAGGCAGAGGAGGTAAGTCAGGTAGGGGGAGACCCTACAACTCATCACCATGCAACATCTGTGGGTTGTCCAATCATACCACAGATGAATGCTACAAGAACTACAAAAATCAGAGAGGAAGAGGCTACTCAAGAGGTGGATACTCTCAAGGAAGAGGCAGATTCAATCAACATCAAAGCTACAATGGGTACAACAATCAATACAACAACAATTACAACAACAACCACAATGGAAGCTACCAAGGTGGATTCAGAAATAGAAGAGACTACAACAACTACACAGAGGAGCAAGATGACTCCTTATTGATCATGAATATGACCTCAAAGATAGGTACAAATGATGATCATTTATTTTACATTGACTCAGGATGTTCTAACCATGTAGCTGGCAATGTGGCACTACTTTCTGATTTGGAAGAGCCCAAGGGCAAACATCAGGTACAAACAGGTGATGACACTAAGCACTCTGTTGTCAAAATTGGAAATGTGAAGACATGTGATGGTAATCAGAACCTATTAAGCAGGGTACTCTATGTACCAACAATAACTAAGAATTTGATGAGTGTTGGTCAGATTGTGGAGAAAGGTTTGCAGGTCAGATTCACACAACATGGAGCATATGTGGAGGACCCAAAACAAGGATTCAGAAGGATAGCCAAAGGGGAGAAATCAGGTAGATTATTTACATTTGAGCTAGAAGATACAAAAAACATTGCTTTGTATAATTACAAGGATCAGACACTTTCAGAGTTAGAGATATGGCATAAAAGATTAGGGCACATAGGTGAAAGGACTATCAAGCAAATGTGCAGGGATCAATGTGTGCTTGGGATACCTAATGTATCCAAGCAACATATGATTTACAAATGTGGATCATGTCAATTTGGTAAGTCTCACAGATTACCCTACTCAAGAAAAGGTTTCATGCATGAAGACTACCTAGACTTGGTACACACAGATGTTTGGGGACCTAGCAAGGACCCTTCCATTTCTGGTTCAAGGTATTATGTGTCCTTCATTGATGACTATAGCAGATGGACCATTCTATATTTTATGAAGCATAAAGATGAAGTGTTTAATTGTTTCAAGAGGTATCTTGCACTTGTTGAGAATCAAACAGGTAGAAGCTTGAAGAGGCTAAGGTCAGATGGTGGAGGAGAATACTTCTCCAATGAGTTTGAAGATTTCTTGCAGGAAAGAGGCATCAAGAGAGAGATCACTACCAGATATTCACCTGAACAAAATGGGGTAGCAGAAAGAAGGAATAGACTTATAGTGGAAACAGCTAGGTCTATGCTCAATGAAAAAAGGTTGCCAAATTACCTATGGGCAGAGAGTGTGTCCACTGCCACTTACCTCATCAATAGGTTGCCATCCAAATCACTTGATGGCATGACCCCATATGAAGCTTGGCATGGTAAGAGACCCTCTCTGGATCATTGCAAAATCTTTGGTTGTGTAGCATATGTGCATGTTCCCTCACAGGTAAGAGGAAAGCTAGACCCAAAGGCAGAGAAATGTATCTTCATTGGTTATGATTTGAACCAAAAGGGATACAGATTCTACAACCCCACAAACAAAGGGTTCAAGGTAAGCAGAGATGTCATATTTGATGAGAATGACTCATGGTATGAGAATGAATGCAGGAAAGTGAGTTTACCCTATGATATGGAGGAAGATTTTCCAAAGCTTACAAAGGAAGAGCCAACTCAGCAAGAAGACTCAAGCTCAGATGATGATACCATAAACCTTGAAGAGTTCAAAGCATGGAAATCCAAAGGAAAGATGAAGATGAAGCAATTGGAGGACAAGGCAGAAACTTCTACTCAAGCTATGAGAAGATCTCAGAGAGAGAAGAAGAAACCTATCAGATTTGGGTATGACACATCACTTGTAACTAAACATTCTGTATATCTTGCAAAAGACTTGTTGAATGAAGAACCAGGTACCTATGAAGAAGCAATTACAAAGCCAGAATGGAGAGAAGCCATGGATGAGGAGATAGAAGCCCTCAAAGAGAGTGATACTTGGGACTTGGTACCCAAGAAGGACACTATGAAGATAATAGGATCCAGATGGATCTACAAATTGAAGAAGAATTCAGATGGAACAATTAACAGGTACAAAGCTAGGTTGGTAGCCAAGGGTTTTGCACAAACCCAAGGCATTGATTATGAGGAGACATTTTCTCCTGTGGCCAAGATGCCAACTATCAGAGTTTTGGTGAGTGTAGCTGCATCCAAGAATTGGAACATGTACCAATTGGATGTGAAGAATGCATTCTTGAATGGATGGATATCTGAAGAAGTCTACATGTCACAACCACCTGGCTATGAAGATCCAAAAAAGGTACATTATGTTTGTAAATTGAAGAAGGCTCTATATGGTTTGAAGCAGGCACCAAGAGCATGGAATTACAGATTGACCACCTACCTTCTAGACCAAGGATTTGTGATGAGCAAAGCAGACACTTCTCTATTCATAAAGAGAAGTAATACAGAGGTAATTTACTTATGTGTTTATGTTGATGACATCATCATTACAGGCAATGATGTCAATGGGATTAGACACATCAAAGGACAGATGATGAAAGAATTCAAGATTAGTGATCTTGGATTACTAAAGTATTTTCTAGGACTTGAATTGATCTACACAAATTCAGGTATCTACATTACCCAAAAGAAGTATGTACAGGATATGGTCAAGAAGTTTGGTTTGCAGGATGCTAAGGTATCTACTACTCCAATGGAGGTTAACCAGAAGCTAAGTGCTCATGAAGGAGAAGAAATCAAAGACATTACAGAATACCAAAGTATGGTGGGTAGCTTGAACTATGCTACCTTGACAAGAATTGACATAGCATATGGAGTAAGTGTACTTAGTCAATTCATGCACAAACCTAGAGTACCTCACCTAGAGGCAGCAAAGAAGATCTTGAAGTACTTGAAGGGAACTCAAAATCATGGTCTATATTTTCCTTATACATCAGATATTGACATAAAGGTTTATTCAGATGCAGATTGGGCAGGATGCAAGGATGATAGGAGAAGCACCTCAGGTTACATTTGCTTTGCAGGGGATAAGCCTATCTCTTGGTCAGCTAAGAAGCAACCTACAGTGGCATTGTCATCCACTGAAGCAGAGTATAGAGGGCTTGCAAATGCTACTCAAGAAGCTATATGGTTGAAACTTCTATATACAGAGTTAGGTCTTTCCACAAGACCACCTATTATATTTGGAGACAACACTAGCTCTCTTCACCTTGCAGCAAACCCAATTTATCATGCCAGAACAAAGCACATAGAGGTTCATTACCACTATGTGAGAGAGAAATTGCTAAGTAAAGATATACAATTGACATATGTTTCTACTAATATGCAATGTGCAGATTTACTTACCAAGGCATTGGATGGAAACAAGCTAGGAAGATTCAAATCTATTATTGGATTGCAGGAAGTGATTGAATAATGAAAGAGAAGACTTAAGCCAAAGTGTTTGGCTTGAGGGGGAGCTGTTGGTGCAAGACAAGCCTACACACATTGGCTTGGACCCTTGGACTTATGGAAGATTAGCATGGATAAAGGATTATCAAGGCTTCACTCAAAGCAAGGCTCATGTGAACATATGCTTATATGTTATTACTTCTTTACCCCTTGTAAAAGTCTAAGTGACTTGTCATTTGTTTGTAACCACTTAAAGTCATCCACCTACTTCATAAGTCGTGGAAATTTGGATGTTGAGATTGAGAGAATATCTCCCTACTTTTTAGAGGAGAGATTCAAGGGAGCCTAAGTTTGAATTTCAAATTCAAATGAAGATCAAACTCCTATAAAAGATGTACTGAAAAAGTCGCGGGTTACTCTCTCACTCTAGCTCATTCCCCGAGGCATTTTCTTCATTGTAACTCATTGTGTGTGAGGGCTACTCTATACCCAACATCACACTACCTCATTTAGCTCTGCTTGGCAAGCT
>CM035434.1:42288962-42298962 GCA_020310875.1 Ceratopteris richardii
TAATGATGTCAAAACTCTTCATAAGAGTCAAAGCCATATCACTTCCTTTGCAGCTTCAACCATACCTTTGTACTCAGCCTCTGTGGATGATAAAGCAACTATGTGTTGCTTCTTAGAACACCATGAAATTATTTTATCTCCCACATAACACAAGTATCCATAAGTTGACCTTCTATCATCAGGAATACCTGCCCAATCTGTATTACTGTAAATCTTGATGTTTGTATCTGATGTAGAACCATAATATAAACCCTCTTTGAGTGTACCCTTAATGTACCTCAACACTCTTTGTCCTGCAATCTAATGTTCTTTCCTAGGACAATGCATGAATTGAGATAATACTCCAACTGCATATGACAAGTCAAGCCTAGTTAATGTAGCATAGATCAGACTTCCAACCAAACTTTGATATAGCTTCATGTCCTTGAACTCTTCTCCTCCATATGTGCTCAATTTTTTATTCACCTCCATTGGAGTAGGTGCTACCCTGCAATCATTCATCTTAAACTTGATCAACAAGTTTCTCAAATACCTTTCTTGAGTTACATACACCCCATGTTGAGTGTATGAGATCTCCATGCCCAAGAAATATGACAAGTTTCCCAAGTCACTAATCTTGAACTCTTTCTCCATTTGCTTCTTTAAGCTTTGAATGCCTTTCTCATCTGTACCTATAAGAATTATATCATCAACATATATGCACATGTAAATGAACCCATCATCACTTGCTTTAACAAACAAGCTACTATCTGCTTTGGATACTTGGAAACCAAGTTCCTTCAAGAACTTCACAAGTCTATAATTCCATGCCCTTGGGGCCTGCTTCAAACCATACAAAGCTCTCTTGAGCTTACATACATGATCTGGATACCTTTCATCTCTGAATCCTTGTGGTTGCTCCATGAAAACATCATCTGAAATATAACCATTTAGAAAAGCATTCTTCACATCTAATTGACATAATTTCCAACCTTTACATGCAGCAATGGCTATGAGTGTCCTGATGGTTGTCATCTTTGCCACATGACTATAGGTCTCATCATAATCTATACCATATGTCTGAGCAAACCCTTTCACAACAAGTCTAGCTTTATACCTAGACACACTTCCATCTGCAAACCTCTTTGTCTTGTAGACCCATTTGCATCCAATGATCTTCTGACTATTTGGTTTAGGAACCAAATCCCATGTCTGATTCTCCATCAATGCATCATACTCTTCTTGCATAGCCTTCTGCCAATTTTCCTTACCTTTTGCCTCTTCATATGTAGAAGGGTCTTCATCTGCCTTTATCATATAAGCATAATCTTTGGTAGCGAAAAAAGAAGTGTGATAGCTATACCTTGTAGGTTGCCATTTGTGTCTTGATGACCTTCTGAGTTCTCCACTTCTTGAGGTTCCTGGTTCATCACACTCTGGATCAAATCTTGGCATTTTTTCAACTTCAACCTATACTTCATTGTTCTCCTCTTCATCAAATATCTGAACCTTTGATTTACCCTTCTTTTGATTCACAATTTCTTCATCACCTGCATGAACATTAAGTGTACCTGCATACCAAGTACCTTGCTCATCAAATGTAACATCCTTAGACACAAGGAATTGTTTTGTGGATGGACTCCACAACCTATATCCCATCTGCATATCATCATATCCAATGAACTCATATTTTTCAGCTTTAGGTTCCAATTTATGCCTCAATTGAGATGGCACATATGCATATGCCAAACATTCAAATACTTTGCAATGATCTAGAGTAGGTCTCTTACCCCACCATGCCTCATATGGTGTCATACCCTGCAAAGCTTTACATGGTAATCTATTGACCAAATATGTAGCTGTATTTATAGCCTCAGCCCACAAGTAATTTGGGAAATTTTTCTCCTTCATCATGGATCTTGCAAACTCAACAAGAGTTCTATTCCTCCTCTCTGCTACACCATTTTGTTGAGGAGAGTACCTGCAAGTAACTTCTCTCTTTATACCTGCATTCCACAAATAATCACTGAACTCATTAGAGAAATACTCTCCCTCTCCATCTGACCTTAATCTCTTCAATTTTTGACCTGTAATTCTCTCTGCATACACATGATAATGTTTGAATGTATTGAATACCTCTGACTTATCTTTGATCACATAGATAGTGATCCATCTGGTAGCATCATCAACATAAATCACATAATACCTTGAACCATTGATATTGAAATCCTTTGATGGTCCCCACACATTTGTGTGTACCAATTCAAGCTTCTCTGAATACATAAAACCATGCTTGGAATAAGATTGCTTATGAGCCTTACCTAATTGACATGCCTTACATCTGTATGTCATATATTGACCTACAACATTAGGCAATCCAAGCATTGAACCATTGCTAACCATATCTTTAATACCTCTTTCATTAAAATGTCCAAGCCTTTTGTGCCAAAGATCTAACTCACAGATCTTATGTCCTCCATAGGTGAACAAAGCATGACCAACATTACCTTGAATCTTCAATGTGAACAGTCTTCCTTCTTTCTTTCTTGAAACAATTTGTTTATACCTCTTGCTAGGGTCTTCCACAAAAACTCCTTCATTAGTGAACCTAACTTCATAACCTTTTTCAACAATTTGTCCTACACTTATCAGATTCTTTGGAATTATAGGAACATACAAAACCTTACTCAAGAGAGTACTACCATCTTTGGCCTTCACTGATCCAATTGACTTCACATTATGCTTTGTATTGTCACTTGTTTGAACTACATGATTAGTTACCTTGTTCTCCAAATCAGTCATCAAAGCTATGTTGCCACTCAGGTGATTGCTACACCCTGAGTCAATGTAGAAGACTCTTTGGTCTTCACTTTGCCTTTCACAAGTTGCATTCATTATCAATGTTGAATCCTCCTTCTGATCTGAAGCATAATTGTAGTAGGTATTATTGTATTGCTGACTTTGGAATCCTCTACCTGCATTTCTTCCAAAGTATCCTCTACTACCTCTACCTCTGAAATTACCTCTTTGATTTCTGCCACCTCTTCCTCTTGAATTAAAGTTTTGATTATATCCACCATTATTCTGAGTATTATGCCAACAATCATTAGCTAAATGATTTGTTTTACCGCAAATCTAGCAAGCTTTGACTCCATCTTTATTACTCCTACCTCTTCCTCTACCTTTGCCACCTCCTCTTCCTCTTAGGAAGTTGGCTTGACTAATTGTACCTTCATCTTCATTTATTTGTTGCTTCCCTCTACTATTCTTCTTCTTATCCTTTGAATACATTGCTTGACTTGCACTTTTATCACTTTCACCTTTGACATCCTGCTCAAAGGTTAACATGTGTCCTAGCAACTAATTTAAAATGATCAAGTGATAATTCAGCAGACAAAATGAATGGCTTCCATTTGTCATCACCTCTCAAACCTGTGAGGATTTGCCTCACCAATTTATCCTCCTCAATATCTTCATCAATTGCTCCTAATGCATCTGCAATGTCCTTCATTCTTGTTACATAATCTGAGATGGATTGCGAGGCCTTCTTCTTGAATGTGGTAAACTCTTTTGGAGAATTCCTCTCCTAATCGCAGCGGAAAGTGTAGAAGACCTTCTCAGGATGAAGACTCTTGCCAATAGCAGAACCTTCAAATGAAAACTGGTACCAACTGAAATATCCAATGAACTTGAAACTTTGGTCACTCAAACTAGACACCTAGAGCTTTCAAATGAGATATCAAACACTCAATTTTGAGTAGATTTGAGTTGTCAACTATTTGATTCAAAACAGACTACTTGTCCACTCAGTTAGGCTGAAAACTGGACTTCACTAAAACCTGAATAACTCAGAGAGCATATAGAATTTCATATAACTGTTCTAGACAGAGGAAGTACTCAAGATAAGCTTTCCAATGAATGTTTAAACACTAAATTTGGATACATATGTTGAGAGATATGACTCTCACAAGTAGACTACCCAGAAATGGATGTGCGGGTGGACATAGCTAAAAACTGGACTTCACTAAAACCTGAATAACTCAGAGAGCATAAAGAATTTCATAAAACTGTTCTAGACAGAGGAAGTACTCAAGATAAGCTTTCCAACGAATGTTTAAACACTAAATTTGGATACATATGTTGAGAGATATGACTCTCACAAGTAGACTACCCAAAAATGGGTGTGCGGCTGGACACACTCTATGAGAGTGAACTGAACGAAATGACTCAAACCAAATGAAGTAGATACAAGGGGGCTTCCACGCCTTCTTGCTCTCTCATTGAGTGTCCTCCCTTGCTTCTTTTATAGCCAAGTGACCAAAAACTCTCATGATGAGTTTGAGAGCTCTTCTCCATCATTTCTCCACTACTTTGGACAGCCACTCCTCTTACAATTCAGATTTTGGATTTGATTCTCTTTTGAATGATTCTCTTTTGGCCTCCACTACTTGCTGAAGTAAATGCTTCTATTTTTCATTTTTGTATTTTCCTTCTACTTGAAGAAAATCCTTTTTGCAAAAATATATACGAGCTTACTTCTTTATTTTTAACACTCCCCCTCAAGCTCACATGTGAGCTTGCACCTTCAACCATATCTTGTAAGTTGATGTCGTCCTTGAACCTCTTGAGCTTAGAAGCATCGAGGGACTTTGTAAGCATGTCTGCAACCTGGTCATTAGTTCCAATGAACTTTATATCCACATCCTTGCTCAAAACTTTTTCTCGAACATAATGATAATGCACTTCTATGTGCTTGCTTCGTGCATGAAACATTGGATTGTTTGTCAAGTGAATGCTTGACATGTTGTCACCATAAATTGGAATGGTCTCCACCTGCACATCAAGATCAGCCAAGAGCTTCTTAATCCACATAGCTTCACAAGTTGCGAAGGCTAAACCTCTATATTCAGCTTCTGTAGATGATAGTGCAACAGTAGGTTGCTTCTTTGAGCTCCATATGATAGGTTTGCTACCTATCATGAACACATAACCTGAAGTGGATCTTCTATCCTCCTTGGAACCAGCCCAATCAGCATCACTGAAGCCCTTTACCTGCAATTCTTCATTATATCTATAAAACAATGCATGATTGACAGTGTGCTTCACATATCTTAGCACTCGTTTGGCTGAATTTAAATGTTCACTTGTTGGAGCTTGCATAAATTGAGAAAGAACTCCAACAATATAACACAAATCTAGTCTTGTGATCGTAGCATAGATCAATGAACCTATAATACTCTTGTATCTAGTTACATCATGTAACTTCTCTCCATCATTTGAGCATAGCTTCACATTTGTGTCCATAGGTTGAGTGAGTGGTTTGCATTCACTCATTCCAAATCTGAAAAGAACATCCAATAGGTACTTTCTTTGCATTAAGTAAATGCCATCTTTCCCATAGACTATCTCAATGTCTAAAAAGTATTTTAGCTCACCAAGATCTGAAATTTTAAACTCCTTACCAAGTTTCCTTTTGATCTCTTGTATTCCTGTAACATTACTTCCTGTTATGATGAGATCATCAACGTATATGCAAATATATACCTGCTTGCCTTCTTCTTTCTTCATGTAGAGAGAGGGATCTGCATTACTTGGACTATACCCACACCTTGTGAGGTACTCGACCAATCTTTGATTCCAAGCACGTGGTGCTTGCTTCAGCCCATACAAAGCTTTCTTCAATCTACAAACAAAATTTGGATGCTTTTTGTCTTCAAATCCAATCGGTTGACTCATGTATACCTCTTCTTGAAGTTCACCATTGAGAAAAGCATTTTTTATGTCGAGTTGGTACAATGGCCATCTCCTTGCTGCACTCACTCCAATCAAGGTTCTAATTGTTCCCATCTTTGCAACCGGGCTGAAAGTCTCTTCATAATCGATGCCGTGAGTTTGCTTGAATCCTTTTGCTACTAGTCTAGCTTTATGCCTTGCTAGAGAGCCGTCAGCATTTCTCTTTATTTTAAACACCCATTTATTTGGAACAATCTTCATATCTTCAACCTTTGGAACTAGCTCCCATGTGTGATTGTCCTTGAGAGCTTTCATCTCTTCTTGCATAGCTTCTTGCCATTCTTTTTGTGTACATGCTTCTTCATATGCATCCGGTTCTTTATCTTTGACCACCTGTGTCATATATGCAAAATGTTTTGCAATAAAACTATCATAGCTCAGCCTTTCAATTGGATACCTTGCTCTTGAAGACCTCCTTTCATTTCCTTTTGAACATTGCTTCTTCAATCGGTTCAACTTTACCTTCGGTGTGATCACCTCTTCATACTCTTCTTCACTTGTATTTGAATCACTATTTTGGGCAGCACTTTCGGCTTTAGATCTTTCATAAGCTGATGTTGGTGATGAGGAATGACTCCTTAGCCTCCCCTTCCATGTTGAGCTTTCTCCAAGTGATGTAGAAGCTTCTGGACCTGACATTTGAGTGCTTGTTTGCTGAAATTCTTCTTGGACAGCACCTTCATCATCTTCGCAATCTTCTTCAAGAGTCTTCTCTTTCCCTTTGTCTCCAAACCATGGTCTTAGCTCATCAAATACCACATCTCGTGAGACTCGTAGCTCCTTTGTCACCGGATTGTAGCACCTATATCCCTTTTGCTCCGATGAATATCCAATAAAAATACATTTTTCGGACTTTGCCTCCATCTTTGTCCTTAGTTCTTGAGGGATGTGAACATAACACACACATCCAAAAACTTTGAGATGTGTAAGGTCAGGCTTCTTACCGGAATAAACCTCCTCGGGAGTTAGATTATGCACTCCAGCCGTTGTGCACTTGTTCATCAAATAAACGGCCGTACTAGTTGCTTCAGCCCAATAGTTTAGTGGCATCTTCATCTCGTTGAGCATGCATCTTGCAACTTCTGTGATATGTCGATTTTTCCTTTCAGCTATTCCATTTTGTTGAGGTGTGTACCTACATGTAAATTGTCTCTTGATTCCATTTTCATAAAGAAAGTCTGAAAATTCTTTGGAGAAATATTCTCCTTCTCCATCGGACCTCAAGGTCTTTATGTAGCGTCCTATTTCCTTTTCTACCTGTGCTTTAAATCTCTTGAACATGGAGAACACATCTGATTTTTGTTTTATGCAAAACATCCATACTTTCCTTGAATGATCATCAATAAAAGTGACAAAATATCTATTACCAGCCACTGATGGTTGTTGTGATGGTCCCCATACATCCGTGTGTATCAAGTCGAGGACATTCCTTGCCACATAGTTGCTTTTCTTGAATGGTTGTCGAGTTTGCTTTCCTAGTTGGCATGCTTCACAAAACTCATGTAGTCCGGCATCATTGAATCTTGGAACACCTCTTACCACTTCATGGTTGCTCATGTCCTTGAGCTTGGGAATGTTGATATGTCCAAACCTTTTGTGCCACAAATCGATTTCAGCTATCCTCTTGTTTCCAAACTGAATATACATCACTTTTCCATGCGGTTGTTGAATGTCCAAAGTGAACATCCTTCCTTCTTTCCTTCCTTGAGCAATGACCTTGAATCCTTCTTTTGGATTCTTTATAAAGCGGCCTTTTTCATTGAAGATAACATGATATCCTTTCTCTACCATTTGTCCTACTGAAATCAAATTCTTTGCAATAGTAGGAACATGAAGAACATCAGCCAATACCTTCTTGTCTCCAAGCTTGATATCTCCAACATGCTCAATTGCGTGTTGAGTTTCATCGCCGGTCTCTACACATCCTTTTCCACTTTGAGCTTGTAGCTTTGTGAACAAATCTCCTTGGCATGTCATATGGTTGTTGCAACCTGAATCTATGAACCATTTTTGGTCATCACTTCTCGAGTTGTTGTAGTCATGCTTCATGGCAAGCATGGTTTGCTTGTCTCCTTCACTTGATGTACTCGCATAGTTATTTTGTCTCCTTTGGTTGCCTCCATTCAGCCTTCCATTCTTTTGCCAACAGTCATTTGCATAATGTCCTAGTTTACCACAATGATAACATGTTATACCTTTATGAGGATTGTATGAACCTCGACCTCTTCCTCTATTTCTTCCTCGACCTCTTCCATGTGTGTTGTCATTTGAGTTGTCCTTGTTGTCGTCCGAGTTGTGTTGGTTGAAATTTGTATTGTTGTAGCTTCTTCCTCTTCCTCTCGAGCCTCCTCTTGAGTTCCTTCCTCTACCTCTTACTGCATATAACATTTGACTATGGCTGTCCTTACCTTTGTTGCCTTCTCCTTGTTGAGCAACCTCTTCAGCCACAAGATTTGGTATAATTTCGTCGAATGTTGGTAGAGGATCTCTATAAAGGATGTTTGTGATGAGGGGTTTCCACTTTTCTTCACTCCTCAAGCCATTGAGGGCTGTTTGGACGATGTCTTCCTCTTCTATCTTGCATCCAACTGATGCTAGTTGATCTCGAAGCTCCTTAATCCTCAATGTATACTCACTAATTCTTTGGTTTGAGCTTTTCTTCATGTTGTTGAGCTCGTTCTTGAGTTGCATTCTCCGAGACCTTGTTGAGGTAGCATACACCTTCTCCAATGCTTCCCAAACTTCTTTGGCTGTTTCTAAGCTTTGCACATGACCAATCATAGTGTTAGAAATAACTTGTGAGATGAGGAACATCACCCTTCGATTCCTCTCTTCCCAATCAGCAAATTGTCTCCTTTGTGCTGGAGTAATGTTGGGATCTTCAAGGTCTACCGGTTGTGGATCATCTCCACTAACTAAACCCCATAAACCTTTACCTTTAAGGTAATTTATCATTCTATACCTCCAAGACTGAAAATTGTCTTTGTCTAACTTCTCAACTTGTTGTCCTAAATCAGCCATTGAAAACTTCCAAGATTGAAGTTTACCTCAAGTATGTTGTGGCGCTCTCTCTTGAATTCACGAAGCTCCCCCTTGATTTGTAGCTTTCCCTTTGCTTTAGTTCAGTTCCAATGCTTTGCCTCTTCAAACTCCAAGGCATTGATACCAAATGTTGGAGAATTCCTCTCCTAATCGCAGCGGAAAGTGTAGAAGACCTTCTCAGGATGAAGACTCTTGCCAACAGCAGAACCTTCAAATGAAAACTGCTACCAACTGAAATATCCAATGAACTTGAAACTTTGGTCACTCAAATAAGACACCTAGAGCTTTCAAATGAGATATCAAACACTCAATTTGGAGTAGATTTGAGTTGTCAACTATTTGATTCAAAACAGACTACTTGTCCGCTCAGTTAAGCTGAAAACTGGACTTCACTAAAACCTGAATAACTCAGAGAGCATAAAGAATTTCATAAAACTGTTCCAGACAGAGGAAGTACTCAAGATAAGCTTTCCAACGAATGTTTAAACACTAAATTTGGATATATATGTTGAGAGATATGACTCTCACAAGTAGACTACCCAGAAATGGGTGTGCGGCTGGACACAGCTAAAAACTGGACTTCACTAAAACCTGAATAACTCAGAGAGCATAAAGAATTTGATAAAACTGTTCTAGACAGAGGAAGTACTCAAGATAAGCTTTCCAACGAATGTTTAAACACTAAATTTGGATACATATGTTGAGAGATATGACTCTCACAAGTAGACTACCCAAAAATGGGTGTGCGGCTGGACACACTCTATGAGAGTGAACTGAACGAAATGACTCAAACCAAATGAAGTAGATACAAGGGGGCTTCCACGCCTTCTTGCTCTCTCATTGAGTGTCCTCCCTTGCTTCTTTTATAGCCAAGTGACCAAAAACTCTCATGATGAGTTTGAGAGCTCTTCTCCATCATTTCTCCACTACTTTGGACAGCCATTCCTCTTACAATTCAGATTTTGGATTTGATTCTCTTTTGAATGATTCTCTTTTGGCCTCCACTACTTGCTGAAGTAAATGCTTCTATTTTTCATTTTTTGTATTTTCCTTCTACTTGAAGAAAATCCTTTTTGCGAAAATATATATGAGCTTACTTCTTTATTTTTAACAAACTCTACCCACAAGGATGCCTTCCTTGACTTTGCGGTGTTTTGGAAATGCTGCTCCAAAGCATTCCATATAT
>CM035434.1:42313962-42318962 GCA_020310875.1 Ceratopteris richardii
TTCAAAGTTTCATGGCTTAATTCCTTTCATGTTGTGAGTATGATCAGTAGGAACATGTGTATGTAAAGTCTACAGGTAGACCTCTCAGAGTCGCACATTCAAAATCTAAATTAGAAGGTAAGGAAGCTATGGCTAAAAGCATTTAGCAAAATGGGATATGTACTGTGAGAAATCAATCTTAGGAGTTAGCTATGTCAAAGTCGCTTGTTCAGGAGAACAATTTCTGACATACTTTTGAGCTTAAGGATCAATTTAAAGTTTTAATGATTCTTTTGAAGGACTAATGGTTGATATGATTGCACAAAGGTAGCATGGAGATACGTGCATTATTAGTTTGAAGAAATCTGAAGATATATGCAGGTATTGAAGTCAATCTCTGAAGAAAACTTCTTGAAGAAGAAAGATTTTTACTCAGAGAAGTGATAGTGGAAGATTTGGTAAATGAAGGTAATATTTGTGTAAGGTTTGGTCTATAACTGATATAGAGGTGCTCTCATATCAGTATAAATCAAGTCTTTGGAGATTTCGAGGTCTCCAACAGTGGTATCAGAGCTGAAGGTGCAATACAAGTGAAGTAAAGGCATTGGAAGTCCCGACTGTTGAAGATATTGAAGTTCCTTCTAATTGAAGGTGGACAAGGTCAAATTCTTGAAGATAACCTAAAGAAGTACAAAGCACGAATTCAAAGGATCAAGAAGGATTAAAGCTTCATATCAAAGGTACACTATACTATCATAAATCCTAGTAATATCAGACACAGAAGATCAAAGATGGGAGAAAGCTTGCAGATTGATAAGCTAGATAGGGAGAACTATCCAGCTTGGTCTATGAGGATGGAGGCACACCTCATGAGCAAAGACTTGATGGAATTCATCACAGGAGAAGAAGAAAAGCCTGAGTTTGGAGATCCTAGTGTTCCAACTAGGGAAGAGCTTGCAGATTTGAAGACTTGGATGAGGAAGGATGCTCAAGCTAGGAGCATCATTTACATGGCTATAAATGATTATCTTCTATCTCACATTAGAGGATTAGAAAGTGCAATAGATGTGTGGAATGCTTTGGAAGAGCATTTCAAAAATACAAACAAGTCAAGGAAGTCTTCATTATGGGCTGAGTTCACAACCTTCAAGAAGAAGAGCTCACAGTCAATTTCTGATTATGTGGCAAGGATGAAGGATAATACAGATAGCTTGGGAGCAATAGATGAAGACATTGAAGAGGTTAAGTTGGTAAGGCAAATACTTATAGATCTGAGAGGAGATGAGAAGTGGAAGCCTTTCATATTGTCCATAGAATTGTCATTAGATCATTTTACTCCTGATCTTAATCAATTGCTAGGACACATGCTAACTTTTGAGTAGGACATTAAGGGAGACAATGATAGGAGTTCAAGTCAAGCTATGTACTCCAAGGAAAAGAAAAAGAATGGCAAAGGGAAGCAGTCAATTGATGATGAAGGAACTTCAAGCCAAGCTAATTTCACAAAAGGAAAGATGAATTTCAGAGGTAAAGGAAGAGGAGGTAAGTACAAAGACAATACTAAAGCTTGTTGGATTTGTGGCAGAACAAATCATTTGGCAAATGATTGTTGGTATAACAATCAAAATGGTGGAAGTAATAATCAGAGCTTCAATCAAAGAGGTAGAGGAGGTAGAAATCAAAGAGGTAACTTCAGAGGAAGAGGTGGTAGGACATCATATGCTAGAGGAGGTGGAAGAAGTTTTCAATCTTAGTCCTATAACAACAACTATTATAATTATGCCTTGGATCAGAAGGATGTCATGAATCTCATTTTGAATGCAACACATGAAGCAATAGGAGAAGATCAAAGGGTGTTTTATATTGACTCAGGATGTAGCAATCATCTGAGTGGCAATATATCATTGATGATTGATATGGAAGCAAAGGTGAATGGACATACAGTTCAAACAGGAGATAACACCAAACATAAAGTGGAGAACATTGGATAAGTGAAGACAAAGAGTGGAAGCACACTCTTGAGCAAGGTACTTTATGTTCCTACTATTCCTAAAAACTTGATAAGTGTAAGACAAATTGTGGAGAAGGGATATGAAGTCAGATTTACAAATGATGGTGTGTATGTGCAAGATCCAAGTCAGGGATATAGAAATATCATTGTAGGTAAAAAGGAAGGAAGCCTGTTTACTCTCAAGGTCCAAGGTAATGTGGGACATGCATTGTTTACTTATGGAAGTCAAAAGATGTCTGAGTTAGACATATGGCATAAAAGGCTAGGTCTTTTCAATGAGAGAGCTATAAAGGAAATGTCAAAGAATGATGTGGTGCTTGGATTGCCAAATGTTGAAGGTCAACACATGGTGTACAAATGTGAAGCTTGTCAATTAGGTAAAGCACACAAAAGTTCATACAATAAATCAGGGTACAAGTATTCAAATATGCTTGAGTTGGTTCATACAGGTGTGTGGGGTCCTTCAAGGGACTATAACATAAATGGATCCAGATCTTATGTGTTGTTTGTTGATGATGCAGCTAGATGGATTACTCTATATGTAATCAAGGACAAATCAGAAGTGTTCAAGACATTCAAGCATTATCATGTTTATGCAGAAAGGATTACAGGACAAAAGCTGAAGAGATTGAGATCAGATGGAGGGGGAGAGTATTTTCCTAAAGAGTTTGATGATTACTTGTGGAATATAGATATAAAATGAGAAGTAACTTGCAAGTACTCCCCTCAACAAAATGGAGTTGCAGAAAGAAGGAATAGAACTCTTGTAGAGTTTGCAAGAGCAATGATGAAAGAAAAGAATTGTCCAAACTACTTATGGGCAGAGGCTATCAACACTGCAACATACCTTGTGAATAGGCTACCTTGTAAAGCTTTGGATGGAAGAACACCTTATGAAGCATGGTGGGGTAAGAAACCTACTCTTGATCATCATAAGGTATTTGGATGTTTAGCATATGCTTATGTTCCTTCACAATTGAGACATAAGCTAGAACCCAAAGCAGAGAAGTATGTGTGTATTGGGTATGATGATAGACAGATGGGTTACAGATTGTGGAGTCCATCTAGAAAGCAATTTCTTGATTCAAAAGATGTTACATTTGATGAGCAAAGTACATGGTATATAGGGACAACAAATGATTATGCAGATGTTGAAGAAATACAAAGGAAAGGGAAGACCAAAGTAAAGGTATATGAAGAAGATATTGATGATGTTGATTGTAAAGGTAATTTGTAGGGCAATGTTGAAGATGGGCCAAGATTTGATCCAGAATCAAATATGGTTGAGACTTCAAGAAGTGCAAAGATCAGAAGATCTTTAAGAGAAAGAAAAGAACCTATCAGGTATAGCTATGATACATCCTTCTTAACAACAAAAGATTATATTTACATTGTGAAGACAGAAGAAGATCCAATCAGATATGAAGAAGCCAAAGGAAAGCAAAATTGGGAGAAGGCAATGCAAGAAGAGTATAATGCTTTACTTGAAAATGAAACATGGGAATTGGTGCCAAGACCAAAGAACCAAAAGGTTATTGGATGTAAGTGGGTGTATAAAACAAAAAGGTTTGCAAATGGTGAGGTGTCTAGATACAAAGCTAGACTTGTGGTTAAAGGTTATGCCCAAACTTATGGGGTAGATTATGATGAGATCTTTAGTCCTATTGCTAAGATGTCTATAATTAGATCATTGATTTCTATTGCTACTTGCAAAGGATGGAAGTTATCACAATTAGATGTGAAGAATGCATTTCTGAATGGATATATTGCAGATGAAGTATACATGGAATAACCAAAAGGTTTCATGGACTCAATTGGATCAGATTATGTGTGGAAGCTCAAGAGAGCTTTGTATGGTTTAAAGCAGGCTCCAAGCGCTTGGAATTACAAGCTTGTTAAGTTCTTAAATGAATGTGGATACCAAGCTTCAAAGGCAGATAGTAGCTTGCTAGTGAAGGCAAGTGAAAATGGATAATATACATGTGTATTTATGTTGATGACATTATCGTCATAGGTAAAGATGCTCAAGGAATCAAGGAGCTTAAGAAACAAATAGAGAAGGAGTTCAAGATAAGTGATTTGGGAAACTTATCTTATTTCTTGGGAATGCAGATTGTGTATACTCAACATGGAGTATATGTTACACAAGAGAGATACTTGAAGAATCTTCTGGTCAAGTTCAACATGGAAGATTGCAAGCCTTCAACCACACCATTGGAGGTAAATCATAAATTGAGCAGATATGGAGGTGAAGAATTTAATGACATGAAGAAATATCAGAGTTTGGTAGGTAATCTAATCTATGCTACCTTGACAAGGCCAGACCTATCATATGCAGTAGGTGTGTTATCACAATTTATGCATTGTCCAAAGAAGACTCATTCGATTGCAGCTCAAAGGGTACTCAGATATATCAAGGGAACTCTAAATGAAGGTTTGTATTATGGATTCACTTTTGATACAAGAATCAAAGTGTTTAGTGATGCAGATTGGGCAGGCGATTCAAATGATAGAAGGTCTACTCATGGGTATCTCTGTTATATTGGAGATAAATTAATTTCTTGATGCTCAAAGAAGCGACATATAGTTGCTTTGTCATCCACAAAAGCTGAGTATAAAGGATTGGTAGAGGCTGCAAAAGAAGTAATATGGTTAAAGACCCTGCTGAAGAGTTTTGGAACTGATCAGAGTACTCCAATTATTTTTGGAGACAACATGAGTTCATTATATTTGGCAGTTAAACCTGTTTTTCATGCCAAGACTAAACACATAGAGATTCAATATCATTTCTTGAGAGAAAAGGTACTTGATAAAGAGATTGAAGTATTGTATACTCCAACAAAAGAGCAAGTTGCAGATATGTTGACAAAAAGCTTAGATGGACCTAAGCTACAGAGGTTCAAAGAGATGGCAGGAGTAAAGAAGAAGGAATAATCACAATTAGTGATTGAGGGGGAGCTGTTGGAACAAAGCAATCACAAATTGATGATTACAAAGAGCTTGAAGCAAG
>CM035434.1:42326462-42336462 GCA_020310875.1 Ceratopteris richardii
CAATCCATGTCAGATTATGTAACAAGGATGAGGGACATTGCAGATGCATTAGGAGCAGTTGATGAAGACATTGAGGAGGATAAATTGGTAAGGCAAATCCTCACAGGGTTGAGAGGTGATGACAAATGAAAACCATTCATTTTGTCTACTGAATTATCACTTGATCATTTTACTCCTGACTTAAATAAGTTGCTAGGACATATGTTAACCTTTGAGCAGGATGTCAAAGGTGAAGGTGACAAGAGTACAGGTCATGCAATGTATTCAAAGGATAGGAAGAAGAATATCAAAGGAAAGCAACAAACAAATGAGGATGAAGGTACAACTAGCCAAGCTAACTTCCTAAGAGGAAGAGGAGGTGGCAAAGGTAAAGGAAGAGGCAGGAGTAATAAAGATGGAGTCAAAGCTTGCTGGATTTGTGGTAAGACAAATCACTTAGCTAATGATTGTTGGCATAATACTCAGAGTAATGGTGGATATAATTAGAACTTTAATTCAAGAGTAAGAGGTGGCAAAAATCAAAGAGATAATTTCAGAGGTAGAGGTAGTAGAGGTTACTTTGGAAGAAATGCAGGTAGAGGATTCTAAAGTCAACAATACAACAATACCTACTATAATTATGCTTCAGATCAGAAGGAGGATTCAACATTGATAATGAATGCAACTTGTGAGAGGCAAAATGAAGATCAAAGAGTTTTTTACATTGACTCAGGGTGTAGCAATCACCTGAGTGGCAACATAGCTTTGATGATTGATTTGGAAAATAAAGTAACTAATCATGTAGTTCAAACAGGTGACAATACAAAGCACAATGTGGAGTCAATTGGATCAGTGAAGGCCAAGGATGGTAGCACCCTCTTGAGTAAGGTCTTGTATGTTCCTACAATTCCTAAGAACCTGATAAGTGTAGGACAAATTGTTGAAAAAGGTTATGAAGTTAGATTCACTAATGAAGGAGTGTTTGTGGAAGACCCTAGCAATGGGTATAAACAGATTGTTTCAGGGAAGAAAGAAGGAAGGTTTTTCACATTGAAGATCCAAGGTAATGTTGGTCATGCCTTGTTCACCTATGGAGGACATAAGATCTCTGAGTTAGATCTTTGGCACAAGAGGCTTGGACATTTCAATGAAAGAGGTATCAAAGATATGGTTAATAATGGTTCAGTGCTTGGATTGCCTAATGTTGCAGGTCAACATATGACATACAGATGTGAGGCATGTCAATTAGGTAAGGCTCATAAGCAATCTTATTCCAAGCATGGTTTTACGTATTTAGAGAAGCTTGAATTGGTACACACAGATGTGTGGGGGCCATCAAAGGATTTCAATATCAATGGTTCAATGTATTATGTGATTTATGTTGATGATGCTACCAGATGGATCACTATTTATGGGATCAAAGATAAGTCAGAGGTATTCAATACATTCAAACATTATCATGTGTATGCAGAGAGAATTACAGGTCATAAGTTGAAAAGACTAAGGTCAGATGGAGGGGGAGAGTATTTCTCTAATGAGTTCAGTGATTACTTGTGGAATGCAGGTATAAAAAGGGAGATTACTTGCAGGTACTCTCCTCAACAAAATGGTGTAGCAGAAAGGAGGAATAGAACTCTTGTTGAGTTTGCAAGATCCATGATGAAGGAGAAAAATTGCCCAAATTACTTGTGGGCTGAGGCTTTAAACACAGCTACTTATTTGGCCAATAGGTTACCATGTAAAGTCTTTCAGGGTATGACACCATATGAGGCATGGTGGGGTAAGAGACCTACTCTAGATCATTACAAACTATTTGGATGTTTGGCATATGCATGTGCCATCTCAATTAAGGCACAAACTGGAACCTAAAGCTGAAAAGTATGTATTCATTGGTTATGATGATAAGCAGATGGGATATAGGTTGTGGAGTCCATCCACAAAACAATTCCTTGTATCAAAGGATGTTACATTTGATGAGCAAGGTACTTGGTATGCAGGTACAATCAATATTAATGCAGGTGATGAAGAAGTTGTGAATCAAAAGAAAGGTAAATCAAAGGTTCAGATATTTGATGAAGAGGAGAATAATGAAGTAGAGGTTGAAGTTGAAGAAATGCCAAGATTTGATCCTAAGTGTGATGAACCAGAAACCTCAAGGAGTGGAGAACTTAGAAGTTCATCAAGACACAAGTGGCAACGAGCTGTTGGAGCAGGACAATCAACAATTGGTGATTATATAAAGCTTAGAAGTGAAGAAATGAAGAAAAGATTGAAGTCCAACTTCATGGAGTAAATAGAAGATTCAGATAGTAAAGTTCTTTAAACAATATGTACATTAGCTTTGTAAATACTTCAATATACTTGAAGTAATGACGAATTAATACTCATATGTATATATAGATACATGTAGATGGTCGTATTAGATGAGTGAGATGAAGCATAGATGAATAGATGTTGTGTATTAGATGTATCATCCATCAGATGTATGAAGAGTTGAATAGAAAGAATGTTCAGAGAATTGCGTGTCAATCTTTCCTCTAGTTCTCCTTCTTTGTTTGATTTTATCAAAAAATCCTTTTGTACATATCTAAGTCCATAGTTAATCTATCTATGGTTAAAGTTTGAGAGTCCAATTGCAAACAGGCAGAGAGAATTTTGTGTAGGAACATCTATGTGTGAGAAAGTGCTGAGTGTCTTCTGAAACAGGTGCAGATTTGATGGTCAAAGAAATGATCAGTTCTCAGTGCACAGTGTAAAGTTTTACACAAATGAGGAGTCAAAACCTAAGTTGGAAGGTAAGCCATCTATGGCTAAAAGCATTTGCTTAAACGGGTTCTAGTTTGGGAGAACTATGTGTTAGGAGTTGCAGGTGTCAAAATCGATTTTACAGGAAGGCAGTTTCAGACATAGGTAGATTGTTTGAAGCATTTCTCATAATCTACTGAAGCTTTTGAAGTGTTTTAACTTGGAGAATGTGCGAAACCTATAGACAATACATTGTACAAAGTTTCATTAGAAACTTTACACAAATGATTAATCAATGAGTGATTAATGTGCAGCAAACTTTTCTGTGAAATGATTTTCTTCACAGTTAGCTAATTTTTTTATAGTTTGGTGATTGTCTTCTAAAATTGGTTGGAGTTTAAAGTTATTCTTGATATAGAGTGTTCTAACATCAACGATAGCTTGTTCTTTTGGAGATTAACACTCTCCATCAGTGGTATCAGAGCAAGAAGTATCAAAATTGAGGAAAGGAAGACCCCGACTGCTGCAGATATACAAATTTCACATTTTGAAGGTTCAAAAAGATAAAGTGTGGAAGAAAGACTGAAGGAAGACACATAAAGGTTATCAAAAGGATCAGAAGAAGCAACATTCAAAGCTAAGGTACATTCATTCCTTATAAGGATTAAAGATTTGATAGTACAGTTGAAGAAAGGATGGGAGATAGTCTCCAAATTGAGAAGTTGGATAGAGAGAACTATCCAGCTTGGTCTATGAGAATGGAAGCTCATCTTATGAGCAAAGATCTGATGGGATACATCACAGGAGAGGAAGAAAAGCCAGAGTTCAAAGATCCTAGTGTTCCAACTAGGGAGGAGCTTGCAGATATAAAGGTTTGGATGAAGAAGGATGCTCAAGCAAGGAGCATAATCTACATGGTAGTGAATGATTATTTGCTTCCTCATATCAGAGGACTTGAAAGTGCAAGTGACATTTGGAATTCTTTGGAAGAGCATTTTCAGAATACAACCAAATCAAGGAAAGCTTCATTATGGGTAGAGTTTACTACCTTCAAGAAGAAGGCTTCACAATCAATATCTGATTATGTGACAAAGATGAAAGACATTGTTGATTCTTTAGGTGCAATTGATGAAAATATTGAAGAAGATAAGTTGGTAAGACAAATTCTCACAGGACTAAGAGGAGATGAGAAGTGGAAGCCTTTTATTTTATCTACAGAACTTTCATTAGATCATTTCACTCCTGATTTGAATCAATTGTTAGGACATATGCTAACTTTTGAGAATGATATCAAAGGAGATGTTGATAAGAGTGCAGGTCATGCAATGTATTCTAAAGACAAGAAGAAAGCTAGCAAAGGAAAGCAACAATCAGTTGAAGATGAAGGTACTCCAAGTCAAGCAAACTTCCTAAGAGGAAGGGGGAAGTGGCAGAAGTAGAGGAAGAGGCAGAAATAACAAAGATAATGTCAGAGCTTGTTGGATATGTGGTAAGACCAATCATTTATCTCAAGATTGTTGGCATAATAATCAAAGCACTTGTAATTTTAATCAGAACTTTAATCAAAGAGTAAGAGGTGGCAGATATCAGAGAGGAAACTTCAGAGGTAGAGGTGGTAGGAATTCTTTTGGAAGAGGTGGAGGAAGAAACTTCCAAAATCAATCCTATAATAACACCTACTACAATTATGCATCAGATCAGAAAGAAGATTCGACTCTTATTATGAATACAACATGTGAAGCCTCACATGAAGACATGAGAGTATTTTATATTGACTCAGGATGTAGCAATCATCTGAGTGGAAATATTGCTTTGATGACTGATTTAGATCATAAGGCAATCAACCACACAGTTCAAACAGGCGACAATACAAAGCACAAAGTAAAGTCAATTGGTTCAGTTAAAGCCAAAGATGGAAGTACTATCTTGAGTAAGGTTCTATATGTTCCTACAATTCCAAAGAACTTGATCAGTGTAGGACAAATTGTGGAAAAAGGATATGAGGTAAGGTTCACTAACGATAGAGTTTATGTTGAAGACCCTAGTCAAGGGTATAAACAAATTGTTACAGGATAGAAGGAAGGAAGGCTCTTCACATTAAAGATACAAGGTAATGTTGGACATGCAATGTTTACATATGGAGAGCAAAAGGTGTCTGAATTGGATCTTTGGCATAAAAGACTTGGACATTTTAATGAAAGAGGTATCAAAGAAATTGTTAACAATGGTTCAATGCTTTGATTGCCTAATGTTGCAGGTCAATACATGACATACAGATGTGAAGCATGTCAGTTAGGTAAGGCTCATAAGCAATCATATAATAAGGATGGTTTTATGTATTCAAAAAGACTTGAATTGGTACATACAGATGTGTGGGGTCCTTCAAAGGACTTCAGTATAAATGGTTCAAGATATTATATCATATATGTTGATGATGCTACCAGATGGATTACAATCTATGTGATCAAAGACAATTCAGAAGTGTTTAATACATTTAAACACTATCATGCATATGCAAAAGAATTACAGGTCAAAAGTTGAAGAGACTAAGGTCAGATGGAGGGGGAGAGTATTTCTCTAATGAGTTCAGTGATTATTTGTGGAATGCAGGTATAAAGAGAGAGGTTACTTGTAGGTACTCTCCTCAACAAAATGGGGTAGCAGAAAGAAGAAACAGAACTCTTATTGAGTTTGCAAGGTCAATGATGAAGGAAAAAAATTGCCCTAATTATTTGTGGGCTGAGGCTGTGAACACAGCCACATATTTGGTCAATAGGTTACCATGTAAAGCCTTGCAGGGTATGACACCATATGAAGCTTGGTGGGAGATATAAGAGACCTACCTTGGATCATTGTAAAATATTTGGATGCTTGGTGTATGCATATGTGCCATCACAATTGAGGCATAAATTGGAACCTAAAGCAGAGAAGTATGTATTCATTGGTTATGATGACAAGCAGATGGGTTATAGGTTGTGGAGTCCATCCCAAAGCAATTCCTTGTGTCTAAGGATGTTACATTTGATGAGCAAGGTACTTAGTACGTAGGTACACTTAATGTTCATGCAAATGTTGAAGAAGTTGTGAATCAAAAGAAAGGTAAATCAAAGGTTTAAATATTTGATGAAGATGAGAACAATGAAGTACAGGTTGAAGTTGGTTTGATCCAGAATGTGATGAACCAAAAACTTCAAGAAGTGGAGAAGTCAGAAGGTCATCTAGGCACAAATGGCAGCCTACAAGGTATAGCTATGATACTTCATTCTTGACTACTAAAGATTATGCTTACATGTTAAAAGCAGATGAAGATCCATCCGCATATGATGAAGCCAAAGGAAAGAAGAATTGGGAAAAAGCTATGCAAGAGGAGTATGATGCATTGATGGAAAATGAGACTTGGGATCTAGTTCCTAAACGAAATAGTCAGAAGATCATTGGATGTAAATGGGTCTACAAAACAAAAAGGTTTGCAGATGGAAGTATATCTAGGTACAAAGCCAAGCTTGTTGTAAAGGGATATGCACGGACATATGGTGTGGACTATGATGAAACTTATAGTCCTGTTGCAAAAATGACAACCATAAATAGCAATTGCTGCTTGCAAAGGTTGGAAATTATCTCAATTAGATGTGAAGAATGCATTTTTGAATGGTTTTATTTCAGATGAAGTCTACATGGAACAACCAGATGGTTTCAAAGATCAAGTGTATCCAAATTATGTGTGTAAGCTCAAGAGAGCTTTGTATGGGTTGAAGCAGGCCCCAAGGGCATGGAATTATAGGCTTGTAAAGTTCTTGAAGGAACTTGGATTTCAATCTTCAAAGGGAGATAGTAGCTTGTTAGTCAAAGCAAGTGAGGATGGATTTATTTATGTTTGTATTTATGTTGATGACATAATACTTATAGGAACAGATGACAAAGGTATACACATGATAAAGAAGCAGATGGAGAAAGAATTCAAAATCAGTGATTTGGGAAATTTGTCATTCTTTTTGGGAATGGAGATTCCATATACTCAGCATGGAGTATATGTAACTTAAGAAAGGTATCTGAAAAATTTGCTAACCAAATTTAAAATGGAAGATTGCAGGATAGCACCAACTCCAATGGAAGTGAATCATAGATTGACTAGATATGGAGGAGAGGAATTCAAAGATATGAAGCTCTATCAGAGTTTGGTGGTTAGCTTGATTTATGCTACATTAACAAGACCTGACTTATCATATGCAGTTGGAGTTCTATCTCAATTCATGCATTGTCCTAGAAAGGAACATTGGATTGCAGGACAAAGAGTACTTAGGTACATCAAGGGCACACTTAAACAAGGATTGTACTATGGATTTACTTCAGATACAAGAGTCAAAATATATAGTGATGCAGATTGGGCAGGTAATTCTGATGATAGAAGATCAACACATGGATACTTGTGTTATGTGGGAGATAAGTTAATTTCATGGTGCTCCAAGAAGCAACATATAGTTGCTTTATCATCTACAGAAGCAGAATACAAAGGTATGGTAGAAGCTGCAAAGGAAGTAATATGGTTAAAGACTCTTATGAAGAGTTTTGATATTGTTCAAAGTACTCCTATCATTTGTGGAGACAATATGAGTTCTTTATATTTGGCAGCAAATCCTGTGTTCCATGCTAGAACTAAACATATTGAGATTCAATATCATTTTCTGAGAGAGAAGGTTGTTGATAAAGAAATAGAAGTTATGCATACTCCTACAAAAGATCAACTTGCAGATATGATGACAAAAAGCTTGGATGGACCAAAGTTGCAGAGGTTTAAAGATATGGCAGGAATAAACAAGATGCAGGTAATCACAATTGATGATTGAGGGGGAGCTGTTGGAGCAGGACAATCAACAATTGGTGATTATATAAAGCCTAAAAGTGAAGAAATGAAGAAGAGATTGAAGTCCAACTTCATGGAGTAAATAGAAGATTCAGATAGTAAAGTTCTTTAAAACATATGTACATTAGCTTTGTAAATACTTCAATATACTTGAAGTAATGACAAATCAATACTCATATGTATATATCGATATGTGTAGATGGTCATATTAGATGAGTGAGATGAAGCATAGATGAATAGATGATGTGTATAGATGTATCATCCATCAGATGTATGAAGAGTTAAATAGAAAGAATGTTCAGAGAATTGCGTGTCGATCTTTCCTCTAGTTCTCCTTCTGAGTTTGATTTTATCAGAAATCCTTTTGTACACATCTAAGTCCATATTTAATCTATATATGGTTAAAGTTTGAGAGTCCAATTGCAAACAGGCTGAGAGAATTTTGTGTAGGAACATCTATGTGTGAGAAAGTGTTGAGTGTCTTTTGAAACAGGCACATATTCGATGGTCAAAGAAATGATTAGCTCTCAGTGCACAGTGTAAAGTTTTACACAAATGAGGAGTCAAAATCTAAGTTGGAAGGTAAGCCATCTATGGCTAAAAGCATTTGCTTAAACGGGTTCTAGTTTGGGAGAACTATGTGTTAGAAGTTGCAGGTGTCAAAATCAAATTTACAGGAAGACAGTTTTAGACATAGGTAGATTCTTTGAAGCATTTCTCATAATCTACTGAAGCTTTTGAAGTGTTTTAACTTGGAGGAGGTGCGCAACCTCTAGACAAAACATTCTACAAAGTTTCATCAGAAACTTTACACAAATGATTAATCAATGAGTGATTAATGTGCAGCAGACTTTTCTGTGAAATGATTTTCTTCACAGTTAGCTAAGTTGTTGATAGTTTGGTGATTGTCTTCCAAAATTGGTTGGAGTTTAAACTTATTCTTGATATAGAGGTGGTCTAACATCAAGTATAGCTTGTTCTTTTGGAGATTAACACTCTCCATCATCCTACAAAGTATAGCTATGACACTTCTTTTTTGGCTACCAAAGATTATGCTTATATGATAAAGGCAGATGAAGACCCTTCTACATATGGAGGCAAAAGTTAGGGAAATTGGGAGAAAGCTATGCAGGAAGAATATGATGCATTGATGGAGAATTAGACATGGGATTTAGTTCCTAAACCAAATAGTCAGAAGATCATTGGATGCAAATGGATTTACAAGACAAAGAGATTTGCAGATGGAAGTGTGTCTAGGTATAAAGATAGACTAGTTGTGAAAGGGTTTTCTCAGACATATGGTATTGATTATGATGAAACATATAGTCCTGTGGCAAAGATGACAACCATCAGGACACTCATAGCCATTGCTGCATGTAAAGGTTGGTAATTATGTCAATTAGATGTGAAGAATGCTTTTTTAAATGGTTATATTTCAGATGATGTTTTCATGGAGCAACCACACGAGAGCTTTGTATGGCTTGAAGCAAGCCCCAAGGGCATGGAATTATAGACTTGTGAAGTTCTTGAAAGAACTTGGATTCCAAGTATCTAAAGCAAATAGTAGCTTGCTTGTTAAAGCAAGTGATGATGGATTCATTTACATGTGCATATGTTGATGATATAATTTTTACAGGTACAGATGAGAAAGGCATTGAAAGCCTAAAGAAGCAAATGGAGAAAGAGTTCAAAATCAGTGACTTGGGAGACTTGTCATATTTCTTGGGCATGGAGGTCTCATACACTCAACATGGAGTGTATGTAACTCAAGAAAGATTTTTGAAAAACTTGTTGATCAAGTTTAAAATGGATGATTGTAGGGTAGCACCTACTCCAATGGAGGTGAATCACAAATTGAGTAGATATGGAGGTGAAGAGTTCAAGGACATGAAACTATATCAGAGTTTGGTTGGTAGTCTGATTTATGCTACATTAACTAGGCGTGACTTGTCATATTCAGTTGGAGTATTATCTCAATTCATGCATTGCCCAAGGAAAGAACATTGGATTGCAGGTCAAAGAGTGTTGAAGTACATTAAGGGTGCACTCAAAGAAGGTTTGTATTATGGTTTTACATCAGATACAAACATCAAGATTTATAGTGATACAGATTGGGCAGGTAATCCTGATGATAGGAGATCAACTTATGGATACTTGTGTTCTGTGGGAGATAAGTTAATTTCTTGGTGTTCAAAGAAGCAACACACAGTTTCTTTATCATCTACAGAGGCTGAGTACAAAGGTATGGTTGAAGCTGCAAAGGAAGTAATATGGCTTAAGACTCTCATGAAGAGTTTTGACATCATACAGAGTATACCCACTATTCATGGAGATAACATGAGTTCTTTGTATTTAGCTGCTAACCCTGTGTTTCATGCCAGGACTAAACACATTGAGATTCAGTATCACTTTCTA
>CM035434.1:42346462-42348962 GCA_020310875.1 Ceratopteris richardii
AGTCCTTCTTGGGTACCAAGTCCCAAGTATCACTCTCCTTGAGAGCTTCCATTTCTTCATCCATAGCTCCTTTCCATTCTGGTTTGGTGATTGCTTCTTCATAGGTACCTGGTTCTTCATTCAACAAATCCTTTGCAAGATATACAGAATGTTTAGTTACAAGTGATGTGTCATACCCAAATTTGATAGGTTTCTTCTTTTCTCTCTGAGATCTCCTCATTGCTTGAGTTGAGGATTCTGGTGTATCCTCAAGCTTCTTCATCTTCATCTTTCCTTTGGACTTCCATGCCTTGAATTCCTCAAGGTTAATTGTATCATCATCATCTGAGCTTGAGTCTTCTTTCTGGATTGGTTCCTCCTTGGTGAGCTTTGGGAAATCTTCTTCCATATCATAGGGTAGACTAACCTTCCTACATTCATTCTCATACCATGAGTCATTCTCATCAAAGATGACATCTCTGCTTACCTTGAAGCCTTTGTTTGTTGGGTTGTAGAATCTGTATCCCTTTTGGTTCAAATCATAACCAATGAAGATACATTTTTCAGCTTTAGGGTCTAGCTTTCCCCTTACCTGTGAGGGAATATGCACATATGCTACACAACCAAAGATTTTGCAATGATCCAGAGAAGGTCTCTTACCATGCCAAGCTTCATATGGTGTCATGCCATCAAGTGATTTGGATGGCAACGTGTTTATGAGATAGGTGGCAGTGGATACACCTTCTGCCCAAAGATAATTTGGCAATTTCTTTTCATTAAGCATAGACCTAGCTGTTTCTACAATGAGTCTATTCCTTCTTTCAGCTACTCCATTTTGTTCAGGTGAGTACCTTGTAGTTATCTCCCTCTTGATGCCTCTTTCCTGCAAGAAATCTTCAAACTCATTGGAGAAGTATTCTCCTCCTCCATCTGACCTTAGCCTCTTCAAGCTTCTTCCTGTTTGGTTTTCAACAAGTGCAAGATACCTCTTGAAACAATTAAACACTTCATCTTTATGCTTCATAAAGTATAAAATTGTCCACCTGCTATAGTCATCAATAAAGGACACATAGTACCTTGAACCTGAAATGGAAGGGTCCTTGCTAGGTCCCCAAACATCTGTGTGTACCAAGTCTAGGTAGTCTTCATGCATGAAACCTTTCCTTGAATAGGGCAACCTGTGAGACTTACAAAACTGACATGCTCCACACTTGTAAATCATATGTTGCTTGGACACATTAGGTATCCCAAGCACACATTGATCCCTGCACATTTGCTTTAGGGTTCTTTCACCTATGTGGCCTAACCTCTTGTGCCATATTTCTAACTCTGAAAGTGTTTGATCCTTGTAATTATATAAAGCAATGTTCTTGGTGTCTTCTAGCTCAAAAGTAAACAATCTACCTGATTTCTCCCCTTTGGCTATCCTTCTGAATCCATGTCTTGGGTCCTCCACATATGCTCCATGTTGAGTGAATCTGACCTGCAAACCTTTCTCCACAATCTGACCAACACTCATTAGATTCTTGGTGATGGTTGGTACATAGAGTACCCTGCTCAATAGATTCTGGTTACCATCACATGTCTTTACATTTCCAATTTTTACAACAGAGTGTTTAGTATCATCACCTGTTTGTACCTGATGTTTGCCCTTGGGTTCTTCCAAATCAGAGAGTAGTGCCACATTGCCAGCTACATGGTTAGAACATCCTGAGTCAATATAAAATAAATGATCATCTTTTGTACCTGCCTTGGAGGTCATATTCATGATCAATAGGGAGTCATCTTGCTCCTCTGTGTAGTTGTTATAATCCCTACTATTTCTGAATCCACCTTGGTAGTTTCCATTGTGGTTGTGGTTGTAATTGTTGTTGTATTGATTGTTGTGTCCATTGTAGCCTTGGTGTTGGTTGAACCTGCCTCTCCCTTGAGAGTATCCACCTCTTGAGTAGCCTCTTCCTCTCTGATTCTTGTAGTTCTTGTAGCATTCATCTGTGGTATGATTGGACAATCCACAAATGTTGCATGGTGATGAGTTGTAGGGTCTCCCCCTACCTGACTTACCTCCTCTGCCTCTTCCTCTTGAGGACCTACCTCTCCCTGCATAGTTTGCTTGGGAGGTAGAACCTTCTTCATCCACCTTCTTACTTTTACCTTTATCTTTAACTTTCTTATCAGTATATAGAGCAGAGGGGTTGTTACCTTTTGATTGATCTCCTGCCTTTGTAAACTTTGCTTCATGTGTGAATAGTTGGCCCATGAGTGTTGTAAGATCTGGGGTATGCATGTCCATGTAGAGGTCCATTGCAGTGGTGAAACTTTCCCACTTATCATCTGCCTTGAGTCCATTTGTTACTTGCCTGACTATTTGCTCCTCTTCAATCTCCTCTCCAATGCTTGCTAATTGGTCTGCCACATCTTTAATCTTGGTCACATACTCTGAGACTGATTGCTTGGGCTGCTTCCTAAGGGTTGTGAATTCAATCCACAGTTGATTCTTCCTGGCCCTTGTGTTGGAAGA
>CM035434.1:42358962-42368962 GCA_020310875.1 Ceratopteris richardii
TTGGAAGAACCTAAAGGCAAGCACCAAGTGCAGACAGGTGATGACACTAAACATTCAGTGGTTAAAGTAGGCAATGTCAAAACAAGTGATGGTAATCAGAATTTACTTAGCAGAGTATTGTATGTTCCAACAATCACCAAGAATCTGATGAGTGTAGGTCAGATTGTTGAAAAAGGTCTACAGGTCAGGTTCACTCAACATGGTGCATATGTGGAGGATCCAAGACATGGATTCAGAAGGATAGCCAAGGGAGAGAAATCAGGTAGATTGTTTACCTTTGAACTTGAGGATACTAAGAATATTGCCTTGTACAACTATAAGGACCAAACCCTATCAGAATTAGAGATGTGGCACAAGAGATTAGGTCACATTGGAGAGAGGACCATAAAACAAATGAGCAGGGATCAATGTGTGCTTGGGATACCTAATGTATCCAAGCAACACATGATATACAAGTGTGGGGCTTGTCAATTTGGTAAGTCACACAGATTGCCATATACCAAGAAAGGTTTTATGCATGAAGACTACTTGGAATTGGTGCATACAGATGTTTGGGGACCAAGCAAGGAGCCATCCATATCTGGATCAAGGTACTATGTGTCCTTTATCGATGACTATAGCAGATGGACTGTCTTGTACTTCATGAAACATAAAGATGAAGTATTTAATTGTTTCAAAAGGTATCTTGCATTAGTTGAGAATCAAACAGGTAGACATTTGAAGAGACTAAGGTCAGATGGTGGTGGAGAATACTTCTCCAATGACTTTGAAGATTTTTTGCAGGAAAGAGGCATCAAGAGGGAGATTACCACAAGGTACTCACCTGAACAAAATGGGGTAGCTGAAAGAAGGAATAGACTCATTGTAGAGACAGCTAGGTCTATGCTTAATGAGAAAAAACTACCAAATTATCTTTGGGCAGAGAGTGTATCTACTGCCACATACTTAATCAACAGGTTGCCATCAAAGACACTTGATGGAATGACACCCTATGAGGCTTGGCATGGTAAGAGACCATCTCTAGATCATTGCAAGATCTTTGGGTGTGTTGCATATGTGCATATTCCCTCACAGGTAAGGGGAAAGCTAGACCCTAAGGCTGAAAAGTGTATTTTCATTGGTTATGATTTGAATCAGAAAGGATACAGGTTCTATAACCCCTCAAACAAAGGCTTCAAGGTAAGCAGAGATGTCATCTTTGATGAAAATGATTCATGGTATGAAAATGAGTGCAGGAAAGTTAACCTACCTTATGATATGGAAGAAGACTTTCCAAAACTTGTCAGGCAAGAACCAACTCAGAAGGAGGACACAAGCTCAGATGATGAAGACACCATCAATATTGAAGAGTTCAAGGCTTGGAAATCCAAAGGGAAGATGAAGATGAAGCAACTTGAAGACAATCCAGAATCCTCAACTCAAGCTATGAGGAGATCTCAAAGAGAAAAGAAGAAACCAATTAGGTATGGGTATGATACTTCACTTGTAACCAAGCACTCTGTATATCTTGCAAAGGATATCCTGAATGAAGAACCAGGTACATTTGAGGAAGCTATTACTAAACCAGAATGGAAGGAAGCAATGGATGAAGAAATGGAGGCTCTCAAGGAGAGTGATACTTGGGACTTGGTACCCAAGAAGGACTCCATGAAGGTGATAGGATCCAGATGGATCTACAAACTCAAGAGGAACTCAGATGGTACAATAAACAGGTATAAAGCTAGGTTGGTAGCCAAGGGTTTTGCACAAACCCAAGGCATTGATTATGAGGAGACATTTTCTCCTGTGGCCAAGATGCCAACTATCAGAATTATGGTGAGTGTAGCTGCATCCAAGAATTGGAACATGTACCAATTGGATGTGAAGAATGCATTCTTAAATGGATGGATATCTGAAGAGGTCTACATGTCACAACCACCTGGCTATGAGGATCCCAATAAGGTAAATCATGTTTGTAAATTAAAGAAGGCTCTGTATGGATTGAAGCAGGCACCTAGAGCATGGAGTTACAGGTTGACAACCTATCTCTTGGATCAAGGATTTGTGATGAGCAAAGCAGACACTTCATTGTTTATAAAGAAGAACAATTCAGAGGTAATATACTTGTGTGTCTATGTTGATGACATCATTATTACAGGAAATGATGTTCAAGGAATTAGACACATCAAAGGTCAAATGATGAAGGAATTCAAGATCAATGATCTTGGATTATTAAAGTACTTCCTAGGACTTGAATTGGTCTACACAAATTCAGGTATCTTTATTACTCAGAAGAAGTACATTCAGGACATGGTCAAGAAGTTTAATTTGCAGGAAGCTAAAGTCTCAAACATTCCTATGGAGGTCAACCACAAACTCAGTGCACATGAAGGAGAAGAACTCAAGGATATTACAGGTTACCAAAGTTTGGTAGGTAGTCTTAATTATGCTACCTTAACCAGGATTGATATATCATATGGTGTTAGTGTACTTAGCCAATTTATGCATAAGCCAAGAGTACCACATTTGGAGGCAGCTAAGAAGATAGTAAAGTATCTAAAGGGAACACAAAATCATGGGTTGTACTTTCCATATTCATCAGACATTGATATCAAAGTATACTCAGATGCAGATTGGGCAGGTTGCAAGGATGACAGGAGGAGTACATCTGGTTACATATGCTTTGCAGGTGATAAACCAATTTCTTGGTCATCCAAGAAACAACCCACAGTGGCTCTATCATCTACTGAGGCAGAATACAGAGGGCTAGCCAATGCCACTCAAGAAGCCATATGGTTGAAGCTACTATACTCAGAATTGGGCCTATACACAAGGCCACCTATCATATTTGGTGATAACACAAGTTCACTACATCTAGCAGCTAATCCTGTGTATCATGCTAGGACAAAACACATAGAGGTTCATTACCACTATGTGAGGGAGAAATTACTTAGCAAGGAAATCCAATTATCATATGTGTCTACTAATATACAATGTGCAGATTTGCTTACAAAAGCTTTAGATGGGAGTAAGCTATGCAGGTTTAAATCCATGATTGGATTGCAGGATATTATTGAAGACTAGAGATGAAGACTCAAGCAAGTGTTTGGCTTGAGGGGGAGCTGTTGGTGCAAACAAGCCTTAACACTTGGCTTTGTTTTGTGCCTTGAAGAATCAACATAAAGATTTGAAGAACATTGGATATCAACATTGAAGATTTTACAAGAGCTTGGAGTAATTCATGAAGACTTCATTTGAAGGAAGACCATAGGAACACATGCCTATGCTTAGTTACATTTTACTTCATGTAAAAGTCAATATGACTTTATGTAATCTTACCTACCTTCAAAAGTCGTGGAATTTGAAAGGTATGAATGGAGAGAATATCTCCATGTGATTAGATGAGAGATTTGAGGGAGCCTATTTTTTGAATTTGAAATTCAAACTCTCTCCAAACTCTTATAAAAGCCAATGAAAAAGTCGCGGGCATTGTGGCTCACTTCCCGAGGTAATTCCAAGCAATACATTGAGTGTGTGAGAGCTACTATTGAGCCTACACCTCTGAGTACCATTGTGCATCACTCTACATGGCAATGGGAATGTACATTTGATAGATTCAATACATATACTCATTGTCATTATCTCTGTTTTCTCTGTGTGACCATCTTCAAGTCTGTCAACTTCAACAGGGCATATCTCAAGATCTACTGAACCAAATTGAATGATTCAAAGCTCATTGGAACCAGCTCAAAGCATTCTACAACACTACAAAATTTCAAGTCATTCTATTCAGCCAATTGGGAGAAATCGTAGTCGAGGCAGACACTGGTATTTTTCTGAGTAGTTCCTAAAAAGTCGGGGGTGTCTCTTATCTTACTAAAGATCATGCTCAGTGTATAGTTTGTTAATTGGAGTGATTTAACTTGCTAATGGTAGCTTGTTAAGTTAATTTAATACTCCCAGAAGGAATTAAACCAATTGCAAGTGTGCTGGTCACACTGAGCTTAGGACTGAGCAGGTATCATTACAGAAATAGAAAGTTTTTGGAGTTGTGAAGGTTCAAAATTGTTGGTGCAAACAAGCCTTAACACTTGGCTTTGATTTGTGCCTTGAAGACTCAACATAAAACTTGGACTATTGGAACCTTGGAAGATTAAAAGATTGGACCCTTGAATGATACATTCACAAGAATCAATAACCATATGAACCTAGTCTTATTGATTCTTACCTTTTATCTCATGTAAAAAGTCTATGTGACTTTATCAACAATGTAATCACACCTACTAGACTAGAGTCGTGGAAAAAGTAGATGATCTAGTTGAGGGAATATCTCCCTAAGTCTAGTGGAGAGAATCAAGGGAGCTTTAATTTGAATTCAAATTCAAATTCACTCAAAACCTCCTATAAAAGTCAATGTAAAAGTCGCAGGTCTTGTAACACTCTTCCCGAGGCTAATCCAAGCAAATTTGTGAGTGTGTGAGAGCTACTACCTAGCCTACACCTCTGAGTACCATTGGGCATCACTCTACATGCCAATGGGAATGTACATTTGATAGTATCAATACATATACTCATAGTTCTTTACTCTGTGTTTTCTCTGAGTGACTACCTCCAAGTCTGTCAACTTCAACACAGCATATCTCAAGATCTACTGAACCCAATTTGATGATCAAGGGCTCATTGGAACCAGCTCAAAGCATTCTACAACACTACAAAATTTCAAGTCATTCTATTCAGCCAATTGGGAGAAATCGCTGTCGAAGTGATCACTGGTATATTTCTGTGTTGTTCCTAAAAAGTCGGGGGTGTCCCTGATTTTGCTAAAGATCATGCTCAGTGTATAGTTTGTTATTTGGAGTGATTTAACTTGCTAATGGTAGCTTGTTAAGTTAATTTAATACTCCCAGAAGGAATTAAACCAATTGCAAGTGTGCTGGACACACTGAGCTTAGAACTGAGCAGGTATCATTACAGGAATAGTAAGTTTTTGGAGTTGTGAAGGTTCAAAATCATCTGTTTTGATTTGGACATTACTCAATCATTTTGTAAAGCACATATATAGTTTCTTGGTGTCATTTGGAAGCTCAAGGAGTCTCCTAACCATATCTGAAGAGAAAAGAGGGCAGGTGTGAAGCAGGTCTAGCAGCACCAACTTGATCTTCTGATTGTACCCAGCCATCACATCCAACAGTGGTATCAGAGCAAATAAGGTAATCATGGGTGATGGTTTCCCTTCCTTCATTGACAAATTGGATAGGAATAACTACCAGGCATGGTCATTAAGAATGAAGACCTATCTACAAGGGAGAAGCTTGTATGGATACATATCAAGAGATGAGGAGTTGCCCTCATTCAAAACCAGAGGCCTACCTACAAAGGATGAGCATGAGAGACTTAATCAATGGTGTGCTAAAGATGCTTTGGCAAGGTCATATCTTCTAAACTCTATCTCTGATTTCCTTCTACCTCATGTTAGGAACTGTAAGACTTCCCAAGAGACTTGGGAGACCTTGTCAACATACTTCTCATCAAGCACAAGGGCCAGAAAGAATCAGCTATGGATTGAGTTTACAACTCTTAGGAAGCAATCAAAACAATGTGTCTCAGATTTTGTCACCAAAGTCAAAGACATTGCAGATCAACTTGCAAGTGTTGGAGAAGAAATTGAAGAAGAGCAAATAGTCAGACAAGTGATCAATGGACTCAAAGCAGATGACAAGTGGGAAAGCTTTACCACTGCAATGGACTTGTACATGGACATCCAAGCACCTGATCTAACAACTCTGATTGGACAACTATTCACACATGAAGCAAAGATCACAAAGAATGGAGAGCAATCAAAAGGTAACAATCCCTCTGCCCTATATACAGATAAGAAGTCTAAAGACAAGGGTAAAAGTAAGAAAGTTGATGAAGAAGGATCCACCTCCCAAGCAAACTATGCAGGGAGAGGTAGATCATCTAGAGGTAGGGGCAGAGGAGGTAAGTCAGGTAGGGGGAGACCCTATAATCAATCTCCATGCAATATTTGTGGCTTGTCTAACCATACTACAGATGAATGCTACAAGAACTACAAGAATCAAAGAGGAAGAGGTCACCAAAGAGGAGGATACTCTCAAGGAAGAGGCAGATTCAATCAATCTCAAGGCTACCATGGTTACAACAATAATTACAACAATAACTACAACAATAGCTACAATCACAATGGCAATTATCAAGGAGGATACAGGAACAGAAAGGATTACAACAATTATGCAGAGGATCAAGATGATTCCTTGTTGATTATGAACATGACATCTAAATCAGGTATCAATGATGATCATTTGTTCTATATTGATTCAGGATGCTCTAACCATGTAGCTGGGAATGTTGCCTTACTCTCTGATTTGGAAGAACCTAAAGGCAAGCATCAAGTGCAGACAGGTGATGACACTAAACATTCAGTGGTTAAAGTAGGTAATGTCAAAACAAGTGATGGTAATCATAATTTGCTAAGCAGAGTATTGTATGTTCCAACAATCACCAAGAATCTGATGAGTGTAGGTCAGATTGTTGAAAAAGGTCTACAGGTCAGGTTCACTCAACATGGTGCATATGTGGAGGATCCAAGACATGGATTCAGAAGGATAGCCAAGGGAGAGAAATCAGGTAGACTATTTACCTTTGAACTTGAGGATACTAAGAATATTGCATTGTACAATTACAAGGACCAAACCCTATCAGAATTAGAGATGTGGCACAAGAGATTAGGTCACATTGGAGAAAGGACCATAAAGCAAATGAGTAGGGATCAATGTGTGCTTGGGATACCTAATGTATCCAAGCAACACATGATATACAAATGTGGGGCTTGTCAGTTTGGTAAGTCACACAGATTGCCATATACAAAAAGGGGTTTTATGCATGAAGACTACTTGGAATTGGTGCATACAGATGTTTGGGGACCAAGCAAGGAACCATCCATATCTGGATCAAGGTACTATGTATCTTTTATAGATGATTATAGCAGATGGACTGTTTTGTACTTCATGAAACATAAAGATGAAGTATTTAATTGCTTCAAAAGGTATCTTGCATTAGTTGAGAATCAAACAGGTAGACATTTGAAGAGGTTAAGGTCTGATGGTGGTGGAGAATACTTCTCCAATGACTTTGAAGACTTCTTGCAGGAAAGAGGCATCAAGAGGGAGATTACCACAAGGTACTCACCTGAACAAAATGGGGTAGCTGAAAGAAGGAATAGACTCATTGTGGAGACAGCTAGGTCTATGCTTAATGAGAAAAAATTACCAAATTATCTTTGGGCAGAAAGTGTATCTACTGCCACATACTTAATCAACAGGTTGCCATCAAAGACACTTGATGGAATGACACCCTATGAGGCTTGGCATGGTAAGAGACCTTCTCTGGATCATTGCAAGATCTTTGGGTGTGTTGCATATGTGCATATTCCCTCACAGGTAAGGGGAAAGCTAGACCCCAAGGCTGAAAAGTGTATCTTTATTGGTTATGATTTGAATCAGAAAGGATACAGGTTCTATAACCCCTCAAACAAAGGCTTCAAGGTAAGCAGAGATGTAATCTTTGATGAAAATGATTCATGGTATGATAATGAGTGCAGGAAAGTTAGCCTACCTTATGATATGGAAGAAGACTTTCCAAAGCTTGTCAGGCAAGAACCAACTCAGAATGAGGACACAAGCTCAGATGATGAAGACACCATCAACATTGAAGAATTCAAAGCTTGGAAATCCAAAGGGAAGATGAAGATGAAGCAACTTGAAGACAATCCAGAATCCTCAACTCAAGCTATGAGGAGATCTTCAAGGGAAAAGAAGAAACCTATTAGGTATGGGTATGATACTTCACTTGTAACCAAGCACTCTGTATATCTTGCAAAGGATATCTTAAGTGAAGAACCAGGTACATTTGAGGAAGCTATTACTAAACCAGAATGGAAGGAAGCAATGGATGAAGAAATGGAGGCTCTCAAGGAAAGTGATACTTGGGACTTGGTACCCAAGAAGGACTCCATGAAGCTGATAGGATCCAGATGGATCTACAAACTCAAAAGGAACTCAGATGGTACAATAAGCAGGTACAAAGCTAGGTTGGTAGCCAAGGGTTTTGCACAAACCCAAGGCATTGATTATGAGGAGACTTTTTCTCCTGTGGCCAAGATGCTAACTATCAGAATTATGGTGAGTGTAGCTGCATCCAAGAATTGGAACATGTACCAATTGGATGTAAAGAATGCATTCTTGAATGGATGGATATCTGAAGAGGTCTACATGTCACAACCACCTGGCTATGAGGATCCCAATAAGGTAAATCATGTTTGCAAATTGAAGAAAGCTCTGTATGGATTGAAGCAAGCACCTAGAGCATGGAACTATAGGTTGACAACCTATCTCTTGGATCAAGGATTTGTGATGAGTAAAGCAGATACTTCATTGTTTATAAAGAAGAACAATTCAGAGGTAATATACTTGTGTGTCTATGTTGATGACATCATTATTACAGGAAATGATGTTCAAGGAATTAGACACATCAAAGGTCAAATGATGAAGGAATTCAAGATCAATGATCTTGGATTATTGAAGTACTTCCTAGGGCTTGAATTGGTCTATACAAATTCAGGTATATTCATTACTCAGAAAAAGTACATTCAGGACATGGTCAAGAAGTTTAATTTGCAGGAAGCTAAAGTCTCAAACATTCCTATGGAGGTCAACCACAAACTCAGTGCACATGAAGGAGAAGAACTGAAGGATATTACAGGTTATCAAAGTTTGGTAGGTAGTCTCAATTATGCTACCTTAACTAGGATTGATATCTCATATGGTGTTAGTGTACTTAGCCAATTTATGCATAAGCCAAGAGTACCACATTTGGAGGCAGCCAAGAAGATAGTAAAGTACCTAAAGGGAACACAAAATCATGGTTTGTATTATCCATATTCATCAGACATTGACATCAAGGTATACTCAGATGCAGATTGGGCAGGTTGCAAGGATGACAGGAGAAGTACATCTGGTTACATATGCTTTGCAGGTGATAAACCAATTTCTTGGTCATCCAAGAAACAACCCACAGTGGCTCTATCATCTACTGAGGCAGAATACAGAGGGCTAGCCAATGCTACTCAAGAAGCAATATGGTTGAAGTTACTCTATTCAGAATTGGGCCTATACACTAGGCCACCTATCATATTTGGTGATAATACAAGTTCACTCCATCTAGCTGCTAATCCTGTGTATCATGCTAGGACAAAACACATAGAGGTGCATTACCACTATGTGAGGGAGAAATTACTTAGCAAGGAAATCCAATTATCATATGTGTCTACTAATATTCAATGTGCAGATTTGCTTACAAAAGCTTTGGATGGAAGCAAGCTATGCAGATTTAAATCCATGATTGGATTGCAGGATATCATTGAAGACTCAAGATGAAGACTCAAGCAAGTGTTTGGCTTGAGGGGGAGCTGTTGGTGCAAACAAGCCTTAACACTTGGCTTTGATTTGTGCCTTGAAGACTCAACATAAAACTTGGACTATTGGAACCTTGGAAGATTAAAAGATTGGACCCTTGAATGATACATTCACAAGAATCAATAACCATATGAACCTAGTCTTATTGATTCTTACCTTTTATCTCATGTAAAAAGTCTATGTGACTTTATCAACAATGTAATCACACCTACTAGACTAGAGTCGTGGAAAAAGTAGATGATCTAGTTGAGGGAATATCTCCCTAAGTCTAGTGGAGAGAATCAAGGGAGCTTTAATTTGAATTCAAATTCAAATTCACTCAAAACCTCCTATAAAAGTCAATGTAAAAGTCGCGGGTCTTGTAACACTCTTCCCGAGGCTAATCCAAGCAAATTTGTGAGTGTGTGAGAGCTACTACCTAGCCTACACCTCTGAGTACCATTGGGCATCACTCTACATGCCAATGGGAATGTACATTTGATAGTATCAATACATATACTCATAGTTCTTTACTCTGTGTTTTCTCT
>CM035434.1:42408477-42413477 GCA_020310875.1 Ceratopteris richardii
CTTTATCCATTACCTTCTCTCTTAGAAAGTGATACTAAATCTCAATGTGTTTGGTCCTCGCATGAAACACAAGATTAGCAGCTAAATACAATGAACTCATGTTATCCCCATGAATGGTAGGTGTACTTTGTATGATGTCAAAACTCTTCATGAGAGTCTTAAGCCATATTAATTCCTTTCAAGCTTCAACCATACCTTTGTACTCAGCCTCTGTAGATGACAAAGCAACTGTGTGTTGCTTCTTTGAACACCAAGAAATTGACTTATCTCCCACATAACACAAGTATCCATATGTTGATCTCCTATCATCACGATTACCTGCTCAATCTGCATCACTATATATCTTGATGTTTGTATCTGATGTAAAACCATAATACAAACCCTCTTTGAGTGTACCCTTAATGTACCTCAACACTCTTTGACCTACAATCCAATGTTCTTTCCTAGGGCAATGCATGAATTGAGATAAAACTCCAACTGCATATGACAAGTCAGGTCTAGTTAAAGTAGCATAAATCAAACTACCAACCAAACTTTGGTATAACTTCATGTCCTTGAACTCTTCTCCTCCATATCTTCTTAACTTGTGATTCACCTCCATTGCAGTAGGTGCTACCCTGCAATCATTCATCTTAAACTTGATCAACAAGTTTCTCAAATACCTTTCTTGAGTCACATACACTCCATGTTGAGTGTATGAAATCTCCATGCCCAAGAAATATGACAAGTCTCCCAAATCACTGATCTTGAATTCTTTCTCCATTTGCTTCTTTAGGATTTGAATGCTCTCATTTGTACCTGTGAGAATTATATCATCAACATATATGCACATGTAAATGAATCCATCATCACTTGCTTTAACAAGCAAGCTATTGTCTGCTTTAGATACTTGGAACCCAAGTTCTTTTAAGAACTTCACAAGTCTATAATTCCATGCCCTTGGGGCTTGCTTCAAACCATACAAAGCTCTCTTGAGCTTGCACACATGATCTGGATACCTTCCATCTCTGAATCCTTGTGGTTGCTCCATGAAAACATCATCTGAAATATAACCATTTAAAAAAGCATTCTTCACATCTAATTGACATAATTTTCAACCTTTACATGCAACAATGGCTATGAGTGTCCTGATGGTTGTCATCTCTGCCACAGGACTATATGTTTCATCATAATCAATACCATATGTCTGAGCAAACCCTTTCACAACTAGTCTAGATTTATACTTAGACACACTTCCATCTGCAAATCTCTTTGTCTTGTAGACCCATTTGCATACAATGATCTTCTGGCTATTTGGCTTAGGAACCAACTCCCATGTCTGATTCTCCATCAATGCATCATATTCTTCCTGCATAGCTTTCTCCCAATTTTCCTTACCTTTTGCCTCTTCATATGTAGAAGGATCTTCATCTGTCTTTATCATATAAGCATAATCTTTGGTAGCCAAAAAAGAAGTGTCATAGCTATACCTTGTAGGTTGCCACTTGTGTCTTGATGACCTTCTAAGTTGTCCACTCCTTGAGGTTTCTGGTTCATCATACTCAGGATCAGATCTTGGCATTTCTTCAACTTCAACTTGTACTTCATTGTTCTCCTCTTCGTCAAATATCTAAACCTTTGATTTACCTTTCTTTTGATTCACAACTTCTTCATCACCTGCATTAATATTGATTATACCTGCATACCAAGTACCTTGCTCATCAAATGTAACATCCTTTGATACAAGGAATTGTTTTGTGGATGGACTCCACAACCTATATCCCATCTGCTTATCATCATATCCAATAAATACATACTTTTCAGCTTTAGGTTCCAATTTGTGCCTTAATTGTGATGGCACATATGCATATGCCAAACATCCAAATACTTTGCAATGCTCTAGAGTAAGTCTCTTACCCCACCATGCCTCATATGGTGTCATACCCTGCAAAGCTTTACATGTAACCTATTAACCAAATAAGCAGCTGTATTTACAGCCTCAGCCTACAAATAATTTGGACAATTTTTCTCCTTCATCATGGATCTTGCAAACTCAACAAGAGTTCTATTCCTCCTTTCAGCTACACCATTTTGTTGAGGAGAGTACCTGCAAGTAATTTCTCTTTTTATACCTGCATTCTGATGGAGAGTGTTAATCTCCAAAAGAACAACCTACTCTTGAATTTAGAACACCTCTATATCAAGAGTAAGTCAAAACCTTCACCAAATTAGAGGTCCAATCCCCAAATTATTAAAAGTTGAAAAATTCTGTGAAGAAGATAAAACACAGAAAGTCTGCTGCACAATTTCTTCTCATTGACCTATCAAACATGTAAAGTTTTCTATGAAATTTTGTATGGAGTGTCGCCTAGAAGTTATGCACCTCCTCCAAGTTAAAGTTCTTCAAAAGGTTTAGTATAACTTGAGAAATCAACTTCACAAGTTACCTATGTCCAAATCTGCACTTCTGAGAAGTCGATTTGACACCCCTAACTTCTTAACTTTAGTTCTCACAATGTCGAACCCGTTTTAGCAAATCCTTTTGGCAGTAGATAGCTTATCTCTCAACTTAGATTTTGAGCTATCATATGTGTAAAACTTTACACTGTGCACTGAGCACTACTCATTTCATTGGACTCAAAATCTGCGCCTGTTTCAGAGAACTGTGAACACTCATCACATATGAATGTTCCTACACACAATTCTCCTAACCTGTTTACAATTAAACTCTGAAACTCAAGTCATAGACTCATTAACTATGAACTTAGATATCCTCAAAAGGATTTCACAAATGATCTAACACAGACGGAGCAGACACGAAAAGATCGGGTGCAATATTTCTGCAATTACTCAGAAAATTACAGTTAAGTGATGAGAGGAAAACTCAACTAACTTTTCACATGTCTCATGACATCTAACTTTTCCTTTCTTGACTTCTATGCTCACTCATCTATTCTTTCATATGCTCTCATATCACGCCTCGACATTTTCAAGGTATTTATAGAGAAATTTGTACAAGTCTATGACTAATCAAAGATCTAAGTGAACTATAACTATACTAATGTACATATGTGTACATTCCTCATATCCTCTGAATGTATCTTTCTTCCAAGCTTCAAGAATTGAATCTTCCTTCATTCTTTAATCTTCCAAACATTCAATTGGTGATTGGTCTGCACCAACACATTCCACAAGTAATTACTGAACTCATTAGAGAAATACTCTACCCCTCCATTTGACCTTAGTCTCTTCAACTTATGACCTGTAATTCTCTCTGCATACATATAATAATGTTTGAATGTATTGAATACCTTTGACTTATCTTTGATCACATAGATAGTGATCCATCTGGTAGCATCGTCAACATAAATCACGTAATACCTTGAACCATTGATACGGAAATCCTTTGATGGCCCCCACACATCTGTGTGTACCAATTCAAGCTTTTCTGAATACATAAAACCATGCTTGGAATAAGATTGCTTATGAGCCTTACCTAATTGACATGCCTCACATCTGTATGTCATATGTTGACCTCCAACATTAGGCAATCCAAGCACTGAACCATTGTTAATCATATCTTTGATACCTCTTTCATTGAAATGTCCAAGCCTTTTGTGCCAAAGATCTAACACAGAGACCTTATGTCCTCCATAGGTGAACAATGCATGACCAACATTACCTTGGATCTTCAATGTGAACAATCTTCCTTCTTTTTTTTCCTGAAACAATCTATTTATACCCATTACTAGGGTCTTCCACAAACACTCCTTCATTAGTGAATCTAACTTCATAACCCTTTTCAACAATTTGTCCTACACTTATCAGATTCTTAGGAATTGTAGGAACATACAAGACCTTACTCAAGAGAGTGCTACCATCCTTGGCCTTCACTGATCCAATTGACTTCACATTGTGCTTTGTATTATCACCTGTTTGAACCACATGATTAGTTACTCTATTTTCCAAATCAGTCAGCAATGCTATGTTACCACTCAGGTGATTGCTACACCCTGAGTCAATGTAGAAGACTCTTTGCCCTTCACTTTGCCTTTCACAAGTTGCATTCCTTATCAATGTTGAATCCTCCTTCTGATCTGAAGCATAATTGTAGTAGGTATTGTTGTATTGTTGACTTTGGAATCCTCTACCTGCATTTCTTCCAAAGTAACCTCTACCTCTGAAATTACCTCTTTGATTTTTGCCACCTCTTCCTCTTGAATTAAAGTTCTGATTATATCCACCATTACTCTGATTATTATGCCAACAATCATTAGCTAAGTGATTTGTCTTACCACAAATCCAGCAAGCTTTGACTCCATCTTTATTACTCCTGCCTCTTACTCTACCTTTGCCACCTCCTCTTCCTCTTAGGAAGTTAGCTTGGCTAGTTGTACTTTCATCCTCATTTGTTTGTTGCTTTCCTTTGATATTCTTCTTCCTATCCTTTGAGTACATTGCATGACCTGTACTCTTGTCACCTTCACCTTTGACATCCTGCTCAAAGGTTAACATATGTCCTAGCAAGTGATTTAAGTCAGGAGTAAAATGATCAAGTGATAATTCAGTAGACAAAATGAATGGCTTCCATTTGTCATCACCTCTCAAACCTGTGAGGATTCGCCTTACCAATGTATCCTCCTCAATGTCTTCATCAAATGCTCCTAATGCATTTGCAATGTCCTTCATGCTTGTTACATAGTCTGAGATGGATTGAGAGTCCTTCTTCTTGAAAGTGGTAAATTCTACCCATAAGGATGCCTTCCTTGACTTTGTAGTGTTTTGGAAATGCTCCTCCAAAGCATTCCATATATCACTTGCACTTTCAAGACCTCTAATGTGAGGTAGCAAGTAGTCATTGACTGCCATATAGATAATGCTCCTAGCTTGAGCATCTTTCTTCATCCAATTCTTCAAATCTAATAATTCCTCCCTAGTTGGAACACTAGGATCTCTGAATTGAGGCTTTTCTTCTTCACATGTGATGTAAGCTATCAAGTCTTTGCTCATAAGATGAGCTT
>CM035434.1:42418477-42420977 GCA_020310875.1 Ceratopteris richardii
AGGATAAATTCTTGAAAAAGGTTATGAAGTGAGGTTCACTAATGAAGGAGTGTTTGTGGAAGACCCTAGCAATGGGTATAAACAAATTGTTTCAGGGAAGAAAGAAGGAAGATTGTTCACATTGAAGATTCAAGGTAATCTTGGTCATGCCTTGTTCACTTATGGAGGACATAAGATCTCTGAGTTAGATCTTTGGCACAAGAGGCTTGGACATTTCAATGAAAGAGGTATCAAAGACATGATTAACAATGGTGCAGTGCTTGGGTTGCCTAATGTTGCAGGTCAACATATGACATACAGATGTGAGGCATGTCAATTAGGTAAGGCTCATAAGCAATCTTATTTCAAGCATGGTTTTATGTATTCAGAGAAGCTTGAGTTGGTACACACAGATGTGTGGGGACCATCAAAGGATTTCAGTATCAATGGTTCAAGGTATTATGTGATTTATGTTCATGTTGCTACTAGATGGATCACTATTTATGTGATCAAAGATAAGTCAGAAGTATTCAATACATTCAAACAATATCATGTGTATGCAGAAAGAATTACAGGTCATAAGTTGAAGAGACTAAGGTCAGATGAAGGGGGAGAGTATTTCTCTAGTGAGTTCAGTGGTTACTTGTGGAATGCAGGTATAAAAGGGAGGTTACTTGCAGGTACTCTCCTCAACAAAATGGTGTAGCAGAAAGGAGGAATAGGACTCTTGTTGAGTTTGCAAGATCCATGATGAAGGAGAAGAATTGCCCAAATTACTTGTGGGCTGAGGCTGTAAATACAGCTACTTATTTGGTCAATAGGTTACCATGTAAAGCCTTCCAGGGTATGACACCATATGAGGCATGGTGGGGTAAGAGACCTACATTAGACCATTGCAAAGTATTTGGATGTTTGGCATATGCATATGTGCCATCACAATTAAGACAAAAATTGGAACCTAAAGCTGAAAAGTATGTGTTCATTGGTTATGATGATAAGCAGATGGGATATAGGTTGTGGAGTCCATCCACAAAACAATTCATTGTATCTAAGGATGTTACATTTGATGAGCAAGGTACTTGGTATGCAGGTACTATCAATATTAATACAGGTAATGAAGAAGATGTAAACCAAAGGAAAGGTAAATCAAAGGTTCAGATATGTGATGAAGAGGAGAATAATGAAGTGCAGTTTGAAGTTGAAGAAATGCCAAGATTTGATCCTGAGTGTGAAGAACCAAAAACCTCAAGGAGTGGAGAACTTAGAAGGTCATCAAGACACAAGTGGCAACCTACAAGGTATAGCTATGATACTTCTTTTTTGTCTACCAAAGATTATGCTTACATGATAGAAGCAGATAAAGACCCTTCTACATATGCAGAGGCAAAGGGTAAAGAAAATTGGGAGAAAGATATGCAGGAAGAACATGATGCATTGATGGAGAATCAAACATGGGATTTGGTTCCAAAACCAAATAGCCAGAAGATTATTGGATGTAAGTGGGTCTACAAGACAAAGAGGTTTGCAGATGGAAGTGTGTCTAGGTACAAAGCTAGACTTGTTGTGAAAGGGTTTGCTCAAACATATGGTATTGATTATGATAAGACTTATAGTCCTGTGGCAAAGATGACAACCATCAGAACACTCATAGCAATTGCTGCATGTAAAGGTTGGAAGTTGTGTCAATTAGATGTGAAGAATGCTTTTTTGAATGGTTATATTTCCGATGATGTTTTCATGGAGCAACCTCAAGGATTCAGAGATGGAAGGTATCCAGATCATGTGTGTAAGCTCAAGAGAGCTTTATATGGCTTGAAGCAGGCCCCAAGTGTAAAGTTCTTGAAAGAACTTGGATTTCAAGTATCAAAGGCAGATAGTAGCTTGCTTGTTAAAGCAAGTGATGATGGGTTTATTTACATGTGTATATATGTTCATGATATAATTCTTACAGGTACAGATGAGAAAGGCATTCAAAGCCTAAAGAAGCAAATGGAGAAAGAGTTTAAAATCAGTGATTTGGGAGACTTGTCATACTTCTTGGGCATGGAGATTTCATACACTCAACATGGAGTGTATGTGACTCAAGAAAGGTATTTGAAAAACTTGTTAATCAAGTTTAAGATGAATGATTGCAGGGTGGCACCTACTCCAATGGAGGTAAATCACAAGTTGAGCAGATATGGTGGAGAAGAGTTCAAGGATATGAAACAATATCAGAGTTTGATTGGTAGTCTTATTTATGCTACATTAACTAGACCTGACTTGTCATATGCAGTTGGGGTATTATCTCAATTCATGCATTGTCCTAGGAAAGAACATTGGATTGCAGGTCAAAGAGTGTTGAGGTACATTAAGGGTACACTCAAAGAGGGTTTGTATTATGGTTTTACATCAGATACAAACATCAAAGTATATAGTGATGCAGATTGGGCAGGTAATCCTGATGATAGAAGGTCAACCTATGGATACATGTGTTATGCGGGAGATAAATTAATCTCTTGGTGTTCAAAGAAGCAACATA
>CM035434.1:42433477-42438477 GCA_020310875.1 Ceratopteris richardii
CATCAAGGATAGCTTGTTCTTTTGGAGATTAACACTCTCTATCAGTGGTATCAGAGCAAGAATCATCACTTGAATGTTCAAAAGGTGAAAGTTCAAAGAGAAAGCTTGAGAAGGAGGTCTGAAGCTATCAAGAAAATCAAAAGGAACTTCATTCAAAGTGAAGGTACACTTACTACTCATAAAGTTTGAAGAATTCAATACACAGGTGAAGAAAGGATGGGAGGTTCTCTTCAGATAGAGAAATTGGATAGAGAAAACTATCCAGCTTCGTGAATGAGGATGGAAGCTCATCTCATGAGTAAAGACCTAATAGGTTACATCAGAGATGAAAATGAAAAACCACAATTCAGAGATCCTAGTGTTCCAACTAGGGATGAACTCTCAGATTTGAAGACTTGGATGAAGCAAGATGCTCAAGCAAGGAGCATTATCTACATGGGAGTTAATGACTACTTGCTACCTCATATTAGAGGTCTTGAAAGTGCAAGTAACATATGGAATGCTTTGGAGGAGCATTTCCAAAACACTACAAAGTCAAGGAAGGCATCCTTGTGGGCAGAGTTTACCACATTCAAAAAGAAAGCTTCTCAATCCATTTCTGATTATGTAACAAGGATGAAGGATATTGTAGATGCATTAGGAGCAGTTGATGAAGATATTGAGGAGGATAAATTGGCAAGTCAAATCCTCACAGGTTTGAGAGGAGATGAGAAATGGAAACAATTCATTTTGTCCACTAAATTGTCACTAGATCATTTCACTACTAATCATTTTGTCCACTAAATTGTCCTACCTACCTACCTATCTATTTATCTATCCATCTATCCATCCATCTATCTATCTATTTATCTATTTATCTATCTATCTGCCTACCTATCTACCTACCTATCTATCTATCTATGTATCTATCTACCTCTCTGTCTATCTATCTATCTATCTATACATCTATCTATCTATCTATCTATCTATCTATCTATCTATCTATCTATCTATCTATCTATCTATCTATCTATCTATCTATTTGTGTGTCTATCTATCTATCTATCTATCTATCTATCTATCTATCTATCTATCTATCTATCTATCTATCTATCTATCTATCTATCTATCTATCTATGTATCTATGTATCTATCTATCAATCTATCTATCTATCTATCTATCTATCTTTCTATCTATCTTTCTATCTATCTTTATTTCTATCTATCTATCTATCTATCTATCCATCCATCCATCTATCTATCTATCTATCTATCTATCTATCTATCTATCTATCTATCTATCTATCTATCTATCTATCTATCTATCTATCTATCTATCTATCTATCTATCTATGTATCTATCTATCTATCTATCTATCTATCTATCTATCTATCTATCTATCTATCTATCTATCTATCTATCTACATATCTATCTATCTAGCTATCTATCTATCCATCTATCCATGTATCTATTTATCTATATATATATATATATATATATATATATATATATATATATATATATATATATATATATATATATATATATATATATATATATATATATATATATATATATATATATATATATATATATATATATATCTATCTGTCTGTCTGTCTATCTGTTGGTGCATGACAACCATCAATTGAAGTTATGGATGAAGGTTGAAGTCAAAGAATGAATAAAAGATTTGCAAATGAAGCATGAAGATAGTGCATATTTAGGAAATGAAGACCTGTATACATATGTACATTAAACTTATATTTAGCTCACATATACCTTTAGTTTTGATCATGAGCTTGTATATATATGCCCATATATACAAGAAGAATGTCAGGTATGTATGAGATATGATGAATTAGAAGTTGTGAGTGCCATTAGAAACTTTAGAAGTGAAGTAAACATCTCTGATCATTAGATGTAAAGTTTTCTGGAAATGAAGAATTGTTGCATCTGATACTTCCTTGAGTTCTCCTTCTGTGCTTGATCATTTCAAGAATCCTTTTGTAGATGTCTAATTCCATAGTTAATGCATCTATGGCTAAGATTTGAGAGCCTAATTGTAAATAGGCTGAAAGAGTTATGAGTAGGAACATTTGTATGTGTAAAAGTGTTGAGTCTCTTCTGAAACAGGTGCGATCTCGATGGTCAAAGAATTGATCAGTTCTCAGTGCATAATGCAAAGTGAAATGAGGAGTAAAAATATAGGTTGGAAGGTAAGACACCTATGGCTAAAAGCATTTGATTAAATGAATTCTAGTTTGGGAGAACCATGTGTTAGAAGTTGCAGATGTCAAAATCGATTATACTGAGGAACAGTTTCAGACATAGGTGAATTGTTTGATTCATTTCTCAAGATCTACTGAGTCTTTTGAAATGCTCTAACTTGGAGAAGGTGCACAAACATTACGCAACATGTTGTGCAAAGTTTTATAAAAAACTTTACACATTTAGTCAGTCAATGAATGTATTATGTGTAGTAGAAATGTTTGAGAAATAATTCTCTTCACAGCTAGTTCAAAGTTTTGATAATCTGGTATTGATCTTCCAAATTGATAAAGGTTTTGAGTTATTCTTGATATAGAAGTGTTCTAACATCAAGGATAGCTTGTTCTTTTGGAGATTAACAATCTCAATCAGTGGTATCAGAGCAAGAATCATCACTTGAAGGTTCAAAAGGTGAAAGTTTAAAGAGAAAGCTTGAGAAGGAGGTCTGAAGCTATCAAGAAAATCAAAAGGAACTTCATTCGAAGTGAAGGTACACTTACTACTCATAAAGTTTGAAGAATTCAATACACAGGTGAAGAAAGGATGGGAGATTCTCTTCAGATAGAGAAATTGGATAGAGAAAACTATCCAGCTTGGTCACTAGATCATTTCACTCTTGATTTAAATCAGTTGCTAGGACACATGATAACTTTTGAGCAGGATGTGAAAGGTGATGGTGATAAGAGTGCAGGTCAAGCAATGTATTCAAAGGATAAGAAGAAGAATAGCAAAGGCAAGCAACAAAGTAAATGAAGAAGAAGGTACAACTAGCCAAGCCAACTTCCTAAGACGAAGAGGAGGTGGCAAAGGTAGAGGAAGAGGCAGAAGCAATAAAGATGGAGCCAAAGCTTGCTCGATATTTTGTAAGAAAAATCATTTAGCTCATGATTGTTGGCATAATAATCATAATAATGGAGGATATAATCAGAACTTTAATTCAAGAGGAAGAGGTGGCAGAAATCAAAGAGGTAACTTCAGAGGTAGAGGTAGTAGAGGTTACTTTGGAAGAAATGTAGGTAGAGGATTCCAAAGTCAATCCTACAACAATACCCTCTACAATTATGCTTCAGATAAGAAGGAGGATTCAACTTTCATCATGAATGCAACTTGTGAAAGACAAAGTGAAGATCAAAGAGTCTTCTACATTGAATCAGGGTGTAGCAATCACTTGAGTGGTAACATAGCTTTGATGACTGACTTGGAGAATAAGGCAATTAATCATGTGGTTCAAACATGTGATAATACAAAGCATAATGTGAAGACAATTGGATCAGTGAAGGCCAAGGATGGAAGTACTCTTCTGAGTAAGGTCTTGTATGTTCCTACAATTCCAAAGAATCTGATAAGTGTAGGGCAAATTGTTGAAAAAGGTTATGAAGTAGGGTTTACTAAATGATGGAGTTTTGTGGAAGACCCTAGCAATGGGTATAAATGAATTGTTTTAGAGAAGAAAGAAGGAAGAATCTTCACATTGAAGATTCAAGGTAATGTTGGTCATGCCTTGTTCACTTATGGAGGACATAAGATCTCTGAGTTAGATCTTTGGCATAAAAGGCTTGGACATTTCAATGAAAGAGGTATTAAGGATATGGTGAACAATAGTTTCAGTGCTTTGATTGCCTAATGTTGCAGATCAACATATGACATACAGATGTGAAGCATGTCAATCAGGTAAGGCTCATAAGCAATCATATTCTAAGCATGGTTTCATGTATTCAGAGAAGCTTGAATTGGTACACACAGATGTGTAGGGACCATCAAAGGATTTCAATATAAATGGTTCAAGATATTATATGATTTATGTTGATGATGCTACCAGATGGATCACCATATATGTGATCAAAGATAAATCAGAGGTATTGAATACATTCAAATATTATCATGTCTATGCAGAAAGAATCACAGGTGAAAAGTTGAAGAGACTAAGGTAAGATGGAGGGGGAGAGTATTTCTCTAATGAGTTTAGTGATTACTTATGGAATGTAGGTATAAAAAGAGAAGTTACTTGCAGGTACTCTCCCCAACAAAATGTTGTAGTAGAGAGGAGGAATAGAACTCTTGTTGAGTTTGCAAGATCAGTGATGAAGGAGAGAAATTGTCCAAATTACTTGTGGGATGAGGCTGTAAATACAGGTAGATACTTGGTCAATAGGCTACCATGTAAAGCCTTGCAGGGTAAGACACCATATGAAGATTGGTGGGGTAAGAGACCTACCTTGGATCATTGCAAAGTATTTGGATGTTTGGTTTATGCATATGTGCCATCTCAATTGAGTCATAAATTGGAACCTAAAGCTAAAAAGTATGTATTTATTGGTTATGATGACAAGCAGATGGGTTATAGGTTGTGAAGTCCGTCCATAAAACAATTCCTTATATCAAAGGATGTTACATTTGATGAGCAAGGTACTTGTTATGTAGGTACAATAAATATTCATGCAGGTGATGAAGAACTTTTGGATCAAAAGAAAGATAAATCAAAGGTTCTGATATTTGATCAAGAAGAGAGCAACGAAGTACACGTTTCAGTTGAAGAAGTGCCAAGGTTTGATCTAGAATGTGATGAACCATAAACTTCAAGAAGTGGAGAACTCAGAAGTTCATCAAGACACAAATGGCAACCTACAAGGTATAGCTATGAAACTTCTTTTTTGACTACTAAAGTCTATGCTTACATGGTGAAAGCAGATGAAGACCCTTATACATATGAAGAGGCAAAAGGTAAGGAACATTGGGAGAAAGCTATGC
>CM035434.1:42443477-42445977 GCA_020310875.1 Ceratopteris richardii
GGTAATACTCTTTAATCAAGAAATAGAAACATGAAATGGTAGATTTTTTTTGTTGTTTGTCTTTTGGGAAAAGAAAGCAATAGATAATCCTTTGAGAATAAGAAGTGTTGAAATTCTTGCAAATTGATAGTTGCTCATATCATTTTTTGGAAGTAAAGTGCAGGTGTGTGAAAAAAACTGAATCAAGAAAGCTGAAGATAAGGTAAAATGTGTCTATCTTTGCAATTGTAGAGTGCTTTTTGACCAAGTACCAAGAAAAATTGTTGATCTTGGGAAGATGACATGATTGCATTGAGAAAAGTCAAGTAAAGTAGCTAGATGCAAGTAGATAGGATCCATTTGTTAACCAAGTCAAAGCAATAATCTTGAGAAAAAGTTTATTTGCATCTTGAAAAGAAAAATGTTTGAGTTTATCTTTGCAAAAATTGATATTTGCACTTCTTAGCACATTTTTCTTTGGGAAGTTTTGCTCATGAATTGTTTTGATAGCAAAGCATAAAGGAGTATAACCAATCAGGGAACACAGGATCAATAGATCACTAAACAAGAAACCCTAAGTGAAGTGTTTACCTTAATTTAGGGCAAAATACTAAAAAAATTTATAAAATTCATTAAAACATTCAAACAAATTTCTTTTTCTCCTTAGGAAGTTGTACTGAATTGTTGTTAAGTGTAAGGGAGACCAAGTGGAAGGAAAGCAAAAAAATTGCTAAAAACTGGAAAATCAGAAAAATACGATTCTCTTCACAGGATCGCGATTTTCTGGTTAATTTTTTGTTCATGATGTAAAGTTGCAGGTAACAAGTGATTTGGAGTGGTGAAGAATCTGGAAGAGGAGTAAGAAGAAAGAAGAATCCAAACTGCAAAAAAACAAGAAGTCAAGAAAAATACGATTCTCTGCACAGGATCGCGATTCTCTGTAAGAGGAAAAATTTTTGAAATATTAAGCATATTTGGGTTTTGAGAAAGGTAATTGGAAGAGAATTCATTAAGTTGAGTAAGTAAAGGAAGTCAAATTCTAAAAACTAGTGAGGTCTTAGCATCGAGTGGGTAAAGTGGAAAAGAAGTACAGAATCGCGATAAAAAGTTAGAAATGGGGACTTTACATCATAAATTGTGAAAGATAAAAACTTGAACAAGTGAAAAGTTAAGATCTTGAAAATATTGAACCAAATCGTGATTGTGTGAAATCTATAAAACCCTGAAATCTTAGAAAGAAACTCATTTGAGTGAGAGAGAGAGAGAGAGTGGACAGAATCGTGATCGTCTACAAACACAAGCTTTTGGACATTTTTTGATCAACCAAGCAAGGTAAGGACTTTCCAACAAATTTTTGCATCTAATCAATCTTTTATATCAAGTATGGAACATAAAAAACTCAGAAATCAGTAAACACGGAATCGCGATGTTTTGATTTTTGGAGTTCTGAGTGAAAAGATAATCATTTTTTGATAAACTCTTTTATTGCATGTTAAAAGTTTAATAAAGCGACTCTATTGTAGGAAGAAAAATTCAGAAAACAAGAACTTCAAAAAATTTCAAAAATCTGCACAGAATTGCGATTCTATAGTCAAATACAAAATCGTGATTCTCTGAATCAAAGCACAAAATCGCGATTCTCAGAGCACGATTTTCATAAGAAAATCGTGTTTTTAACAATCGTGAGTAATCACGATTGTCTGGGAACAAGATTGTGAAAAACACGATTCTCTCCATAGAATCGTGAAAAACACGATTCTCACCACAGAATCGTGAAAAACACGATTCTCACCACAGAATCGTGAAAAACACAACTCTCTCCACAGAATCGTGAAAAACACGATTCCCTCCTCAGAATCGTGAAAAACACGATTCTCACCATAAAATCGTGGAAAACACGATTCTCTCCACAGAATCGTGAAAAACACGATTCTCACCACAGAATTGTGAAAAACAAGATTCTCACCACACAATCGTGAAAAACACGATTCTCTCCACAGAATCGTGAAACACACGATTCTCACCATAAAATCGTGAAAAACACGATTCTCACCATGAAATCGTGAAAAACACGATTCTCACCACGGAATCGTGAAATTAATTAAATGATCCTTAGGTATGGTAATAAAGTAAACACACATTCTAAAAAAGAGCTAGGAAGGAAAGAGGTAGAATCAGTAATAGGAGAATTGCAAGAAAAAGATTTAGGGCAAGAAATTAATATGGAGCATTTAAATAAAACCAATGAATCCTCTGAAGCTGGTGATTATAGAAACATTCTCAAATACATGTATACAAATAGGTTTGGAACTTATGTATATCAAGATAGATTGATAGAAAGATAGATAGGTAGATAGTTAGAAAGAGAAAAAGAGAGAGAGAGAGTATATATAGATAGATAGATAGATAAATAGATAGATAGATAGATAGATAGATAGATATATATATATATATATATATATATATAGATAGATAGATAGATAGATAGATAGATAAATACATACATGGATAGATAAATAGA
>CM035434.1:42478477-42480977 GCA_020310875.1 Ceratopteris richardii
TCTATCTATTTATTTACGTTGTCGTTCGAGATTTTCTCTCCTCTCTCACTCATGAGGACCTTCAAGAAAAACATTCGGTGAAGGTAGCTAGAATTTCTTGGGAAGTCCAAGATGCATCAAGGATGTCAAAGGGAGTTCACATGCAAAGTTTGGAAGAAATCGAGCAAATCTAGGGTAGCGGTCAAAGCTGGTCAAACTTTGGAAATTAGGGTAAAAATTTCAATATCTCCAAATCACATGAAGATTCATATACTTGTAAAGCCTATCAAAGACAGTGTATATCCGGAATTTCACATGTAAATGGATTTTCTAGCACATTGATATGCCATGTGCATTTTGTAAAAAATATAATTTTTCCACTTAGACCCTACAAAATCTTGTATAGAATTTTTTGTTTGCCATGTGGTTTGGCACGTATAAAGACCATATGTGGCTACATATTTGTACAAAGTTTCAAGGCTATCAGAGTTTCCTAGACAGCTTAATGCCACCTTGCAAGCTTCTAAATGCAGTCAAACTTGTATAAGGGAAATTTAGATAAAAGTTTTTTCTGCATATTCCTGAAGGAGATCTTTGGAAACATAGTCCTACAAAGTTTCATCTTCATCAAAGCCTTTTTGGAGGGTCAAAGAGCACAAAGTCTAGTTTTCAAGATCACCACAGTTTTCTAGTTTAAGCAAATTGAAGGGTTGAAGGACTGCCACATGGTGAAAGCTGATTGAGCCATGTTGTACGATCAAGATGAAACTCATATTCAAGGGTGGAGATGAAATTATGCTTAAAGCAAGGAGAATCCACGAGTTTGTTTCATCAAAGAAGACTTTTTGACAGTTAAAGATCAATAATGCAACTTTTCTCTAAAAATAGTGGCATATCTTATCCGAATTTATGTCACCACTGATCCGACGATCCAGATCATCCCCAGAGCCAATGGTGGAGAATGAAGGTGCCTAAATTTCACTCCTTTACACTAGATTTGATAGAAAGAACAATTCCAAGCCATTGGTTTGATTAATCAAACGGTTGTAATCAAAAGTAGTGATCCTAGAGTTGAGAGTTGATTTCTCTAGATCCAAGGGCCCAACTTCATTCAAAAAACTATATAAACCCCCTCCACACTCCTAGAGCATCATTGTTAGGCATCCATAGGGCTCTTGCTAGCTTAAGGTTTCCTTGAGACGATCACCCTCGGTTGAGCGAGTGATGATCCAAGGTGGGCTAGTATGAGTATAGTACCTAGTTTCAAATTTAAGTTAGAACTCCAATCTAGGATAGGCTCTTGAAACGAGCATCTCTATCTTGACTCACCCTTAGTGGAGCGTGTGAATGAGTTAGAGCTGATTTTAATGAGTCTTAGATTTCTTTAGTTAGACATTACGAGCCTAAACATACATAGGGTCAATGAAAAGGAACTCATCTTCTTACGTGTGACATTCGATTGAACTATCATGGTTTGAGGGTCGGAACCGCCTTTGATCAATAGACTTCTTAGCTTGACGTATCACGAAGATCTTATACATGTATCTTAATTCAAATCCTTTTGATTCGTGTCACTTGTCACTTGTCTCTTGTCTCTTGTCTCTCAGTCTTAAGTATTTTTACATGTCTTCTATTTTCTTCTATGTGTGAGAAGGCTCCGTAGTATTGCATTGAACCAGTTAGGATGTTTCATTGAGCTTGTGATTAAACTCTATGATCATAATTCACTTGCATTCATATAATCCATACATACCCATACATATTGATTAGCTTTTGAAAGTGTATAAGAAGCTCCAATATTGGACCATTTTTCCTTTCGAACTGATTTATGTGTAAGGATTCCATCTGTTGTCGTCATGCATACATATCATCCAAAGAAGACTATGCATATGGATTAGAATTAGGAAGTGTCTAAGAAGCTCCTTCAATGGACCATTCTTCCTTCCAAATTTGATTCGTGTGTATGGTTCTCTTTCATTCTTATCATTCATGTTTATAAATCTAACTTGCACTCCTAACGTATCTATCCCTCTATTCATGTGTCTATCTCTCTATCTATTTATCTATCTATCTATGTATCTATCCATCTATCTATCTATCTATATATCTATCTATCTATCTATCTATCTATCTATCTATTTATGTATCTTTTTATCTATCTATCTTTCTATTTATCTATCTATCTATCTATCTATCTATCTATCTATCTATATATCTATCTATCTATCTATCTATCTATATATCTATCTATCTATCTATGCTTCTCTCTATCGAACTATACATTAGTCAAATAGTCAACCTATCTATCTATCTATCTATCTATCTATCTATCTATCTATCTATTCATCTATATCTCCTTCTATCTATGTATCTTTCTATCTATCTATTTATATATCTTTCTAGGTACCTATTTCTAATTATCTATATATGCATCTATTTATCTATTTGTCCATTTGTTTATATATCTATCTACTTGTCTATCTACTTACATATCTATGTTTCTATGAAAAAACTATATCTC
>CM035434.1:42485977-42488477 GCA_020310875.1 Ceratopteris richardii
TTTATCTATCTACCTGTCTATCTATCTATTTATCTATGTATCTATCTATCTGTCTATCTATCTGTCTATCTATATATCTATCTATCTATCTATCTATCTATCTATCTATCTATCTGTCTATCTATCTCTCTGTGTACCTATCTTTAATTGTATCTATCTATCTATCTGTCTCTCTATCTATCTATTTATTCCTATCAACTTATGAATCTATTTCTACCTATCTATCTATCTATTTACATATCTCACTATCTATCTATCTATCTATCTATCTATCTATCTATCTATCTATCTATCTATCTATCTATCTATCTATCTATGTATCTATCTATCTATCTATCTATCTATCTATCTTTCTATCTATCTATCTATCTATCTATCTATCTATCTATCTATCTCTCTGTCTGTGTGTTTGTGTGTCTGTGTGTCTGTCTGTCTGTCTATCTATCTATCTATCTATCTATCTATCTATCTATCTATCTATCTATCTATCTATCTATCTATCTATCTATCTATCTATCTATCTATCTATCTATCTATCTACTTATCTATCAATCTATCTATTTATCCATCTATCTATCATCTATCTATCTATCTATTTATCTATCTATCAATCTATCTATCTATCGATCTATCTATATATCTATGTACTCATCTATCTATCTATTTATCTATCTATATATCTATCTATTTATCTATTTATTAAAAAAAAATCAATGTATCTATATACCTATCTATGTATGTCTCTATCTATATATCTATCTATTTATTTACCTTGTCGTTCGAGATTTTCTCTCCTCTCTCACTCATGAGGACCTTCAAGGAAAACATTCGGTGAAGGTAGCTAGAATTTCCTGGGAAGTCCAAGATGCATCAAGGATGTCAAAGGGAGTTCACATGCAAAGTTTGGAAGAAATCGAGCAAATCTAGGGTAGCGGTCAAAGCTGGTCAAACTTTGGAAATTAGGGTAAAAATTTCAATATCTCCAAATCACATGAAGATTCATATACTTGTAAAGCCTATCAAAGACAGTGTATATCCGGAATTTCACATGTAAATGGATTTTCTAGCACATTGATATGCCATGTGCATTTTGTAAAAAATATAATTTTTCCACTTAGACCCTACAAAATCTTGTATAGAATTTTTTGTTTGCCATGTGGTTTGGCACGTATAAAGACCATATGTGGCTACATATTTGTACAAAGTTTCAAGGCTATCAGAGTTTCCTAGACAGCTTAATGCCACCTTGCAAGCTTCGAAATGCAGTCAAACTTGTATAAGGGAAATTTAGATAAAAGTTTTTTCTGCATATTCCTGAAGGAGATCTTTGGAAACATAGTCCTACAAAGTTTCATCTTCATCAAAGCCTTTTTGGAGGGTCAAAGAGCACAAAGTCTAGTTTTCAAGATCACCACAGTTTTCTAGTTTAAGCAAATTGAAGGGTTGAAGGACTGCCACATGGTGAAAGCTGATTGAGCCATGTTGTACGATCAAGATGAAACTCATATTCAAGGGTGGAGATGAAATTATGCTTAAAGCAAGGAGAATCCACGAGTTTGTTTCATCAAAGAAGACTTTTTGACAGTTAAAGATCAATAATGCAACTTTTCTCTAAAAATAGTGGCATATCTTATCCGAATTTATGTCACCACTGATCCGACGATCCAGATCATCCCCAGAGCCAATGGTGGAGAATGAAGGTGCCTAAATTTCACTCCTTTACACTAGATTTGATAGAAAGAACAATTCCAAGCCATTGGTTTGATTAATCAAACGGTTGTAATCAAAAGTAGTGATCCTAGAGTTGAGAGTTGATTTCTCTAGATCCAAGGGCCCAACTTCATTCAAAAAACTATATAAACCCCCTCCACACTCCTAGAGCATCATTGTTAGGCATCCATAGGGCTCTTGCTAGCTTAAGGTTTCCTTGAGACGATCACCCTCGGTTGAGCGAGTGATGATCCAAGGTGGGCTAGTATGAGTATAGTACCTAGTTTCAAATTTAAGTTAGAACTCCAATCTAGGATAGGCTCTTGAAACGAGCATCTCTATCTTGACTCACCCTTAGTGGAGCGTGTGAGTGAGTTAGAGCTGATTTTAATGAGTCTTAGATTTCTTTAGTTAGACATTACGAGCCTAGACATACATAGGGTCAATGAAAAGGAACTCATCTTCTTACGTGTGACATTCGGTTGAACTATCATGGTTTGAGGGTCGGAACCGCCTTTGATCAATAGACTTCTTAGCTTGACGTATCACGAAGATCTTATACATGTATCTTAATTCAAATCCTTTTGATTCGTGTCACTTGTCACTTGTCTCTTGTCTCTTGTCTCTCAGTCTTAAGTATTTTTACATGTCTTCTATTTTCTTCTATGTGTGAGAAGGCTCCGTAGTATTGCATTGAACCTTAGGATGTTTCATTGAGCTTGTGATTAAACTCTATGATCATAATTCACTTGCATTCATATAATCCATACATACCCATACATATTGATTA
>CM035434.1:42510977-42513477 GCA_020310875.1 Ceratopteris richardii
TTTGGAGATTGATCATCTCCATTAGTGGTATCTGAGCAGGAATAATCAGAATTGAGGAAAAGGAAAACCCCGACTACTACAGACATACAAAATTCATTATTTGAATATTCAAAAGGACAGTGTAAAGGAAAAGTGAAAGGAAGACACACGAGAGCAATCAAAAGGATCATAAGGAGTAAATTTCAAAGTTAAGGTACATTCATTACTCATAAGGTTGAAGATTTGATAGTACAAGTGAAGAGAGGATGGGAGATAATCGCCAAATTGAGAAGTTGGATAGAGAGAACTATCCAGCTTGGTGTATGAGAATGGAAGCTCATCTTATGAGCAAAGATCTGATGGGATACATCATAGGAGAAGAAGATAAGCCAGATTTTAAAGATCCTAGTGTTCCTACTAGGGAGGAGCTTGCAGATTTAAAGATTTGGATGAAGAAGGATGCTCAAGCAAGGAGCATTATCTACATGGCAATAAATGATTACTTGCTTCCTCATATAAGAGGACTTGAAAGTACAAGTGATATATGGAGTGCTTTGGAGGAGCATTTTCAGAATACAACAAAGTCAATGAAAGCATCATTATGGGCAAAGTTTACCACATTCAAGAAGAAGGCTTCACAATCAATATCTGATTATGTGACAAAAATGAAAGACATTGATGATTCCTTAGGTGCAGCTGATAAAAACATTGAAGGAGATAAATTGGTAAGACAAAATCTCACAAGTCTAAGAGGAGATGAGAAGTGGAAGCCTTTCATATTGTCAACAAAACTTTCATTAGATCATTTCACTCCTAATTTGAATCAATTGTTAGGACATATCCTAACTTTTGAGAATGATATCAAAGGAGATGTTGATAAGAGTATAGGTCATTCAATGTATTCTAAAGACAAGAAGAAAGCTATCAAAGGAAAGCAACAATCAGTTGAAGATGAAGGTACTCCAAGCCAAACAAACTTCCTAAGAGAAAGAGGAAGTGGCAAAAGTAGAGGAAGAGACAGAAATAACAAAGATAATGTCAAAGCTTGATGGATATGTGGTAAGACCAATCATCTATCTCATGAATGTTGGCGTTATAATCATAGCAATGGTAGCTTTAATCAGAATTTTAACCAAAGAGGAAGAGATGGAAGAAATCAGAGAGGAAATTATAGTGGTAAAGGTGGTAGGAGTTTCTTTGGAATAAATGGAGGAAGAAACTTCCAAAACCAATCCTACAATAACACCTACTACAATTATGCATCAAATAAAAAAGAAGATTCAATTGTTATACATTAACAAGGCCTGATTTGTCATATGCAATTGGAGTTTTATCTCAATTCATGCATTGTCATAGAAAGGAACATTGGATTGTAGGTCAAAGGGTGCTTAAGTATATCAAGGGCACACTTAAAAGAAGGTTTGTATTATGGGTTTAATTCAAATACAAGGATCAAGATATATAGTGATGCACATTGGGCAGGTAACTCTAATGATAGAAGATCAACACATGGGTATTTGTGTTATGTGGGAGATAAGTTAATTTCATGGTGTTCTAAGAAGCAACATACAGTTGCTCTATCATCTACAGAAGTAGAGTACAAAGGTATGGTAGAAGCTGCAAAAGAACTCATATGGCTAAAAACTCTTATGAAGAGTTTTGATATCATTCAGAGTACCCCTATCATTTATGGAGACAACATGAGTTCTTTGTATTTGGTAATCCTGTGTTTCATGCTAGGACCAAACATATTGAGATCCAATATCATTTTCTGAGAGAGAAGGTTGTTGATAAAGAACTAGAAATCATGCATACTCCCACAAAGGATCAACTGGCAGATATGTTGACAAAGAGTTTGGATGGACCTAAGATGCAAAGGTTTAAAGATATGGCACGGATAAAGAAAATGCAGGGAATCACAATTGATGATTGAGGGGGAGTTGTTGGAGCATAGCAATCAACAATTGATGATTATATGAAGCTTAGGAGTGAAGACTTGAAGAAAAGATTGAAGCCTAAGAGCATGAAATGAAGTAGAGGTTTAGAAAGAGATGGTCTATATACATGTGTCCATTAGCTTTGTAAATATTTCACAAATACTTGAAGTAATGATGAATCCACACTCATATGTATATATACACTTGTATATAGTCGTGATAAATATGAGAGATGAAATATCGATGAGATAGATAGGACCAGATGATAGGTTGAATGAGTATCATCCATCAGATGTAAGATGAGTTGAATAGATGAAGTTTTTTTTAAGAATTGCGTGTTGATCTTTCCTCCATTTCTCCTTTTGTGTTTGATCATATCAGGAATCCTTTTATAGATGTCTAGGTCCATAGTTAATGCATCTATGGTCAAGATTTGAGAGTCTAATTGTAATCACGTTGAGAGAATTGTGAATAGGAACATTTGTATGTGAAGAAGTGATAAGTGTCTTCTGAAACAGGCACAATCTCGATGATCAAAGAATTGATCAGATCTCGGTGCATAGTGTAAAGTCTTACACAAATGA